>JARJLF010001779.1:0-62624 GCA_029378395.1 Mycena leptocephala
GGCCGCCACTTGCCTGTCGAATACGACAATTTCAACCATATTGGAGGATAGCAGTATTCTACAGCTGACCAGCTGTGACGAAGGAATCTTAGTGTGATCGAACGGCTCTTAGTTCAACACGATTCGCGTGAGTGGTAGATTTCTCCGTTGGTTTAGTGCTGACTCGAAAATCGAAGTGGAACTTCAGCATCTGCGGTGCACTCTCCATTCGATATCTCAACGGTATTCTCGATTTGCCTGGATTTTGGTTGGACATGGGAATGTGCATTCTGGTGTTGCTAACAAGTTGTGTTCTGAGATGGTTCGCATCCTGAAGGACATCGGGGCCGACATCCTTACACTGGGACCTATTGATATTGACGAATCCGACCCACCATTCGATTATGATGGGGTTGACCTCCTTGCGACTGCTGTCCTTACTGGTCTGTTAAGTTGGTTCAGCAAACTGATGAAGAACATTACGCCCTGCAGCCCTGGTATGATGGATTTCGCAAACTCCTGCACATATTGAGGGGGCAAGTACCTTGTCTGAACATGTCTCTGTAAGAACTGAATTCTATGGCAGGCCACGATCTGGCGATCTCCTGCCGCATACCTATGCCTTCGCTACGAGTAGCACGTTCGAGAATATCCTGCCAACAGTATATCGGAAAGCGCAGGTGATTATTTCAGTGAGAGTGTGAGTCGTTTATTATCCTGCGCATACGACACTGATTATTGCACTTCACAGCCCTCACGAGGGCGAAATTTTAGAGCACGATGGCGTTGTTGATGAACATTTGAATTCAACATATACTGCACATCTGGATAGAGTGGTGTCGCCCCCGCCATCCCCGGTTGTCGCTGTTGGTGTCCAAGAGCTCATGGAACCAGCTATGAACCTTTTCGTGCTACTCGAACCATGGTGCCTTGCGGAGTTCATTTATTCTCCTAGTATTTACTCGAGTACTGAGATCTATCATTGCTAGATCCCCAAGGATTCCCACCGTATTATACGCGGCATGATGGCCCATTTGAAGAAGCAAGCCCATCGCTACTTTGACGCCATTGACATGAGCATCAACTGTGGCGATCAAGGCTTCATATTTTCAGAACACGCCAATGACCTTTGTCATGCCCTCGAAACGAATATGCCTGTCACAGATATCCTCAAATTGATCAAGCGCATGGAGACCGAGGCTTCACATGTGCAGAAGGACGTCGAGAAATACGCAGTCGATTCATTGATGTTCGGAAACAACTAATAAAGGTGCGTACTATGATTGATTGGGTAGCATCACCTAGAATTCATTCCAGACTCAGGAGTCGGAGCGTATTTCTCGACAGAAGGATGTTCTCGAGCGAGCCGTGGGACATGGGCCATCCCCGAGAGATGGGCGACTTGGATAATCGAGCACAGTGCACGCGACGATGGCGCAAGGACCGCCATCGCAACTCGAGCTGCCTCAAGTGTGATTGCTAGTAAGCAGTATCCGGCATAACACTTCAAGCACCGCTAATTGGTTACAGATCGTGAGAAGCATATTGTTAATTGCCAGGACGCACTTCCCGGGCTGGAGGATATTGAAAGCAAAATAGCGCTCGTTGTTAAATGCATCAGCAATTTTGCAACGTGGTGGCAAACAATGAGCAGCGATTTACAAGACATCAAGGCACAGGTGAAATCGAAGAGCGATATCCATGAGATAGTGACGCAGATTCATCACCAATTGGTCAGCCTCGGTGGGCCCTTCCGCGCCTATTCATCACAGGTCCGTACACATTTTATCGCGATCCAAATGTGGTTGACACCCAATCCGAACAGATCAGGAAGCTCCAGGATTTCTATCCGGCCAGCTATTACACTGTGAGGGAGACGCCAATAGATAGCTAGATAGATTTAGACAGCTTGATCCCCAACATATTTATACCTCGTTTACACCTTCTGGCGACCAACCAGCTCGGGATTATACCGCAGGATTCTGTGGCCAAATGTGTATATGATCTGCCTACAGGAGGTTGATCTGCCGAGACAAAAGAGAATATGTGGTCATTGCGTTTCCAACCTTGTCCGGGAAAGTGTTGGAAACGACCTGATGACACAGTTGATGCGTTTACTGAAAGTCCGCAGACCTTGTTTATAAATAAAGTACATAGAAGACCCCGCTTGGAGTGTATTGCTTTTGAGTTTAGAGCCACTATCTCACTAGTACTGTCCATTTGATTCGCGGATGTTCGAATCCAAGTTCAACTTGAACTGATCCCATTCAATTACGCATTTCAGTAGCTCACAAACATATCGGACCGCTAGCATAGTTTTGTAATTGGCAACAGAAACAGTCCACCCTTGAACAAGAACACCAGTACTCCTTCCCGCACTTACATTATTAATGTGGTTCAATATCCCTCGGCGATCTCGGGCATGTTCAAAGTCATCGAATAATACTGTTATATAGCAGCCAGTAGCTCAGGAAGCTTGCATCCCTACCTGGTACAGACCACCCAGTTGAAGGGAGGATATACACGAAGCGGCTTGAAGCCGATCCCGCCGACTGTCGATATCAACCAGTCGATCGGAAGTCTTCGGAATATAAAGTTGGCCTGAAGTGTTCCAGAATTAAAAATATACAGTTCAATCAACCTGGCCTCGCGCGGACACGCACAAAATCTGGTAGGACTGATAAATCATAAGACCCGCATATTTTGCAGAAAGGCAGCAGACGGTTGCATTGTTAGTGATTTGTCTACAGCCGCTATTGGTTCAACCGCGCTCTTGTCCTGCTCGTCGCCCTTAGTTCTAGGTGGTGGCGCCGGCGTCGGCACCATGCCCGTCGGGTGGTGCTTTGCCTTTGGATTCACATACGGGTCGAATGCAAGCGCCAGCAACACCGGTGCCGGCGGGTTCAGCTCATTATACACCCCGTTCGGCAGCAGCAGCACCCTCTCCAAAACGCCAGCAGCGGGCCCTTGTCCTCGGGCTGTACCCGTGCAGCCGAGGTAGAAGCGACCGCCGCCACCGCGCGCTCCGCATCGTGCGCCGCCAGTGCCCACACACTCCCCACCACATCCGGCGCATCTGCCGTCAGCCCGGGGCGCAGGAGCGCCGCCGCAAGGAGCGCGGTGAGGAGGCGCACGCGGCGCGCGGGGAGATGATGTAGCCGGACGGGCAGCATCTCCCGCAGGGCGTACAGTGCTATCCTGTCCTCGGCGTCGATATGCGCTACCCAGCCCGCATGCAGCTCTTCCAGAGCGCGGATCTTCGTCACGGGCGCTTTCTTGCTTAGGGATCGGAGGAAAACGAGCAATGGCGGTGGGAGGCGCACAGCGAGGCCAGGGACGGCGTCCAGGGGGTCTAGGTTCAGTGCGGTGGGCTTTATGGGCGACATAGGCTTTGGGGCGCGGTGGGTCGGAGCGGTGTTTCTTGTTCCTTTTTTTTCCTGTGTTTGTGAGGAGGAAGGCTTGACACCAGTAGTCTGGGATTTGCGGGCGTGCTTCTTGCGCGTCTCCGAGGACGCTGACGACGTTTTCGGCGCCATGAATTGGAAAGAGTCGGACTCACGTGATTGCGCATCCTTCTAATATTAATATTCCTAATAAGCGAGTTGTAAGCGCTCGCGTGGCCTGATGATCGGAGTCCAAGCGCTCGGGCCGATCAATCCGTCGACAGCTTGACAGCTGTCTCCGAGATTGCTGTGCTGACAGTTTCGACACCTTGTTTTTATTTATTGTAACGCAACAGTCACGAAGTAACACCCAAGGATGTCTCTTACCACTATCGACGTTTTCAAGCTCTCGAGCGGATGGCTTCAAGGCTTCCATCTGGGTATTTCCAGGTTGTTCCTGACTTGACAGAAAGTCTTGGGTGTGTATTCGTCGTCCAAATTCGACCAAGCAACCTGTTAACACTGTGCTGACGTCGAGCGCAGAGAATTCCCTCTTCTCACGTCTCAAATTACCATTGAGCCTGGGCCTGGGCCTTTCCCTACTCCTACTGCTCAAGGTGGCTTTTCTGATGTCTATCGAGGCCAATATACCCGTCTGAGCCATACTTCTCGTGCTCATCGTAATACGTGTTTCACCACCGAGGTATGCGATTCTTCTGATCTTTGTGAAAGGAGCATCGGGGTATGTCTAACATTATTAATCGTGCATAGATCGCGGTTAAAGTCCTCAGGGTTACCGACAATTGCAGCCCAGAGCGGGCGCTCAAGGTGCCACGTCACCACTCTGAAAGCTGTAGAGTCGGACTAACATCTCTGCAGCATTTGAAGAAAGAGGCGACCGTATGGATGCAGCTCGATGATATCCACGTCGCCAAGTTCTATGGCGTCGCTGAAGTGGGTGGCCGACCGGCTTTGATCCTACAATGGTGCAGCCAGGGAACGGCGACGTACTATCTCAAGGGCAAATCATTGGATGAAAGGCTTAGAGTTGTGAGTATGAGTTATGGCAATTTCGACTGTCTTTAAACTGCCCATCCAGATCCTGAGTCTCGCCACCGGACTGGCGTACGTTCATTCCCGAAACGTGGTTCATGGTGACCTCAAGGGGGTGTGTTAGACAGCTCCTTCTTCGCTTTTCTCGCTTATCATTGTTTGCAGAGCAATGTGCTTATAAGCAACGAAGGTGACGCGGTACTGAGTGACTTTGGTCTTTCCCGCACCTTGGAACGGAACACTGGCTACACTACATCCACATATTCCACGGCTGGTTCACTCAATTGGTTATCGCCAGAGCTAATACGGCCTTGGTTCCAAACAGAAGAAGCACGTGTAAAAACGCTAGCCTCGGACGTTTGGGCATTTGCTTGCACCGTTTACGAAGTATGCTCATGACCAGTCACAACATTTACCCGCTCTAACGGTGATTTTAGCTTCTCACTGACACTACGCCCTACACTTCGTTACCATCTCAAACTTTTTTAAAAATTGCAGAGACCATCGACCAGCATATCACACCCTTGGAAGCACTTCCTGCTCAACCTGCGCAGATTCCAGATAGGATTCGTGCCATTCTCGTGCGGTGTTGGGCTCTGCAGCCGGCCGAACGCCCTTCGATGGCAGAGGTTGTGGAACTGCTGTCTCCTCTGTGCAATACTCTGTCATCGTACTGTCTATCGTGAATGCTGTCGTTGTGTTAAATCGAATACTATATTGCTCTTGCTAGAATTTTAGGACTTTCAAAGCCAAGTATCTATCGGCATTCAGGCGGTGCTCGGAGGTATGCGGGGGTATTCTGTAGCTCGGAAATTTGAGCTTGGATATCTACGATACGAGCACGATCGGCAGCGCCGCAAGAGTTACCATAAGCCTCGCAAAAGCCTCGTTGTAGACAGGCCTCGTGCTCGTGGTCGAGTACTTAGCAGCAGTTTGCACCTGTTTGGCTGAGCCCTTGGCACTCCTGCCCTTCCGCCTCGCTGTAGGCCTGCAGCGGCGGCGAGATGCGTAACAGGACGTGACTGCGGGCTTGCTTCATGTTCCTCCCGCTCGTCCGGTGACCGTGTGACCCTTATGACGATGCCAGATAAGTATGTTGCGCGTGACTCGGGCCCATTTGACGCGCATTGCGTTAGTATGTGCAGTATGACTGTTGACCAGCTTTTGGCCTTCCTCAAAGAAGGCGGTCCCCAGATTGTGGCCGACCCGCCGACTCCTCCCGCACTCCCCGCCGGTGCCGAAGGGCTGCCGACCGATATCCTCATCTCGGCATGTGTGCGCTATGTCGAACAATACCATTTCAAGCGCAAGTTCTACAAATATCAGCCAGTTAGCCGCGTTCGCTCCACCTACACAGCGGACGCCAAGCGGAGGCTACGAGCCACCAAGTATCTGCGCGGATGCATTCTGGTTGATCGCTCAAATCTTGCGACGCTCTCGTCGAACCCCACCGCTTACAACCCCTCGGACGAACAACGTCAATTCCTTCTCAACGAATTCATTCCGCGTCGATGGAGGCTGGAGGAGATGGCGTCTGAAATGTTGGCATTGGTTGAATTTGGCACGTACTTGTCAACAATATCATCCTTGCGGCTGAAGTCAGACAGTTAGATCCAATATGAGAACCGCGTCTGCGGTCGCCACACCGATACACACCGGCGAACCGAGGGATCGCACGGTTGTGGACCAAGTATGTGCACCTCAGAACTCGTCGTTATCGTACTCACTCTGTTCTTCAGGTCCGCGAGCGCGACGTTGGGTGTCGCATGACGGGCGTCAAGCGCACTCCTCAGAACCTTACGACAGAGCAACTCCGTCAATGCCTCCGAGAGCGACCGGTGACGGTGCCAAAATTGGAGGTTGCTCATGGGTTACCCTATCAAATGGGTGAAACGGTTCGTCGTCCATATACTTTCTTTTAATCCTCTGACTGTCTATGTTTCAGACCTATGGTCTTTTCAACGCGCTGACAGGCATTGAATTTCCGATTGACAAATGGAATCCGGACGTCGCGCAAAACGCGTTTCTGGTGCAACCGACGATTCACATCATCTTCAGCGCCTTCAGGATCTGGCTGGACTTCACCCCCAACGGTGTAAGTGTTTTTCTTTTGAAGCAATGCGGTGGTTGACAATTCAAGCAGATATTCATTCGCGGTCGGGACGGCCAAGGCACACCCCTCCTCTCACTATCCGGCGTCCTGAATAAGCGTCGCAAGTTCTGCGACCTTCCGAATGAGTTTACCGATAGAGAGCTCGAACCAACTTATGACCTCACGGTTCCCGACCTCGACCAGAAAATTTTCATCATCCACAGATTTGTGGGTGATATTGTTTGGCTCAGTGGGGGAGCTGAGCCTGAGAGCGATGATGAAGATGATGATGGTGAGAGGGAGATGATTCGGTTGGAGGACCACCTTGAAGAACTCAATGAGAAACTGCGGTCATCAAATATGGAGTTTGTGCCACGAATGCGGGAAGGAATATTTGGCAGTGAATTGGAGATGGTGAACATCAATGAAGTCTGGACACACTAGATATTTTTATCATTTTTTCAACTTTTTATTTTTGGCGACCTCGTAATTATCATGCGACTTTCATTGACAATATGCCCTGGATTGTTGCAAAAGACCACCTCGGTGCACTTGAGAATAGCGCACTTCGGCGTGATGTACACCGGCAACAGGGCCTTTTCCACAAGGGGAGGGTGATTGAGCAAATTTAAAATGAAACTCGCTCCAAAATGCATGTAAACAGGATTACCCAACGGCCCGTCGGAAAATCCGACTCTTCCCGGTCACTGATCTGTCTATGGCGGCTCGAAGGCCTTGAACATTTGAGGTGGTATGTGACCTTTGAGGAACAATATGAACACCCAGGCTCTCTTTTTCGCGCCCTTTTTTTTTCCGTTTCCCGCAGAATTGCAGGTAGGACCCCGTTTTTGTTGGTCTTCTACCCTTTTTGTACTTCTAACTGAAAAAGGGTAAAAAAAACCGTGCTCATCCTGCCAGTGAGAGTCTGGAAGTTCCCCGTTCTTGACTTTCAAGCTGACCACCTTCTGATTCTTTTCACTGCAGACTCTGATTTCAAAGTTGGAGGTCAGGACAGGTCAAGTCAACGCAGAGCATTTTATTAGCTGTAACTGGCGATCGAGATTGCCAGCAGACGAAGGTTGCAACCGCAGCGGCTCCAATGAGCATTGAGAAGTGCTAATCACGACCTGATGGCACAGTTGGTGCATCTGCTCAAAAGTTCACGGTCTGATTTTTACAGCAGAAGGTTTTCCATGGTTGAAACTTTGTTATGTCAAGTGGATGACGTTGCCTCCCGGCAATCCCCCGACGGAAACCTTCCGTGTTCGCAACATTCGGAATGTTGAACCCGGAATGACCCTGTACCACTTATATACACGCGTAGGGACCAGCTCTCACACACCGTGAGATGAGCTGCCCAGACTGCTTCAAAGGTTCCGTGCTCGAGGGCGAACCCACCGGCGTCATTTCCGAGCTCGAAGGCGCCTACTTTGCCTCTGGCGGAAACCCCGACTCAAAACGGGCTATCATCCTCTTGACTGATGCCTTCGGGCTCCCACTCAAAAATTCAAAGGTCAATTGATTTTTATTATTTTATTTTCGCCTTTGAAGACTGACTGCGGCACTCCCAAGATTCTGGCCGACAATTTCGCCCTCTATCTCAAATGTGATGTCTGGGTGCCAGATTTTTTTGCAGGTGCGTGCGGTGTCTGCCCGCCACGAGTTGATATTTACTTACTTATGGTGCAGGCCGTCCCCCTGTCACCGTTGAACAAATGAAAGTCCTGCCCGACAGAGCAGGCATCAAGCTGTCGTTCTTCGACGTCCTGAAGTTCATTTGGAACGTTGCACCGAGTCTCCCATCCATTTTAATCACGAATCGCTCGTCGGTAGTCGACGGCCGGACTATTTCCGTACGTTCTGCGTCGTGGACCACCAAGATGAATTATTCATTCATTCGGTGGTCAGCTCGTCAAAAAAGTTCAGGAGGAGCACAAGTACGAGAAGCTCGGTGCAATTGGGTAGGCAGCCCTTCGTCCCGAAATCGAAATCCACTTGTCTTATCCGTCAGGTCTGCAGCTATTGTTTCGGCGGTGGTATTGCAACCCGGGTGGGATCGACATCGACTCTTTTCGACTCGATCGTTCTCGTACATCCCTCCCCTCCAACGGATAACCAGCTCAAAGCTATCAAAGTGAGGATCCACTGTGACCGCGTCGATATTCTGACCAGTGACTCGTCGTCTCAGGCTCCAACGGCATGGGCAATGGGTGAAGGTACCCAATCGTTGACCCAACGTGATAGTTACTTTAACATCCATGCCAGCCGACACCATGCTTCCCCCTGAAAGGCTAGAAAAAATCGGGGCTCTCTACACTGGGCGCAAAGGCAAAGATACTTTTGTCGACTACGAAATCAAAGTTTACAAGGGTATTTATTTCCTTTGTCCGTTGCGCGGAGGACTTATATACCACATTAACTCTAGGCTGTGGTACGATTTCGATTCGTCCTTTGACCGGGCACAAATAACGCTTTCTGCAGCCCATGGCTTCGGCGCACGCCCTAATTTTGCGTATGCGGATGTGAAGGAAGGATTCGAGAAGGCGTTCCAGCAAGCTGTTGATTGGTTCAACAAGACGATTCCGGCTTAGTATCACTGTTTCGTTCATTCAGATTCGGTCTATACCCGTCGCTCATCTAAACTTTTACTGCTTGCGAAATATTGGTGACCCCTCTTTATTTATCGCCCGCCGACGCCGACCTATGCGATCTTCTGTGATTCCAGTAATTAATGACATATTTCATTTCCTTTCTTTTCAAGGCCACATAACGCTTGGACCACCGAGTTTCCCGAATTCAGAGCTACTGTTTACTATTACTGTCCATTTGATTCGCGGATTTCAGTGGTTCACAAACATATTGGACTGCTGGCATAGTTTTACAATTGGCAACAGAAACAGTTCCAGTCGCCAACAGAAACAATCCTGGTCGCCCGGCCCTGATCTCACTCTCGCACTTCCATTATTACTGTGGTTCAATACCCCTCGGCGATCTCGGGTTTGTTCAAAGTCATCGAAAAATACTGTTAAATAGCACTCGGTAGCTCAGGAAGCTTGCATCACCACCTTGTACAGACCACCCAGTTGAAGGGAGGATATGCACAAAGCAAGTTGAAACCGATCCCGCCGACTCTCGAAATCAACCAGTTGATCTGAAGTCTTCGGAATATACAGTTGGTCTGAAGTGTTCCAGAATTAAAAATATACAGTTCAATTAACCTTGCACGACGCGGACACGGACAAAATCTGGTGGCAGCGGCCAGTTGCACTGAACTAACCAGTTCAAAGTGATTTGTCTACAGCCGTAATGCCCAGTATAATCTTCCGAGTCTTTCAATGATGTACACCGTCGCAGGATGGCAGACCATCCTCGCGTCGGGGATGTGCACAAAGTTGAAAGCGCCAGCCAGCAATGGAGCCTGTCAATGCCCACCGCGACATCTCTAGAGCGGCAGTCGAATTAGATAGACAGACAGACGAATTCAAAGGTGTCTTCGGGGGGAAAGGGGATAGATTGAGGAGAAAGGACAACTATCCGCCGGCCTCGGGGTCGGGGAGCGTTGGGGATTCGGAATGACAGCGGCTGGGATTCCGCAATACATATGCCAACAACTGTATTGCCGTTCAAACCAGGTGTGCAGAGCACGTTGGCCGCAGGGACGAGCGTGTAGATGCCAGGAATTAGCGGCCATATACGTGGCGCGGTCCGTCTGGTTAAACGCGAAGAGACCCTTGTGGTGCTGATCGTGAACTGTACGCGCGCGGTTAGGTCAGGGAAATGCGCCTGCGAAGGACGGTGCATTTACAAATTCATGCCATTCGGATTTTCAGAGAGAAATAGACTTGGCAAGAAAAAGTTTGTACATACCGGCCCATTCGTGAAATTTCGAATCACAGAAGGCTGACAGACCTCCACTTCAAGTTGCTGACACGTCGGGCCGCGCAGTAGTGAAAATCCACTGCAGAGCAGAGTCATGGAATAACAGTACACCATTAATTTCACTGGAAGTTCGGGTGGTTTGATGCTCTCTTTCTTGCAAAGCAGAACTTTCACTCCCGGAATCCAGTCCGCCGACCAGTTGGCAGGCATCTTCGACGGGCAGTGAAGCTTTGACGCTCCTGATTATACTATGGAAAAGTAAGGCAAAGAGACCGCATTTTCAGTGTAGTCTGGTACGGTCCGCAACTTCAAGCATCTTCCTACAGACAAAGGGAGAAGAAAACTGGCGTGTTGGCCAAAGGCAAGACGGAAGTTCCGGACCGGGTTGGCGGTGGCTGTGTTTTCGCTCTCTTCCTCCTCTCATGTTGCACTATCTCAAGGAATGGAGATGCTCCTGTCACCAGCAGCTCTACGAGCATCTACCAGCGAAGGACAGAAATTGGATATCTGCACCCGGGCGACAACAGCTATTGAATCAGCGACGGACACCAATTTTTCTCGTTTGAGAAAAGACAAACGGCGATCCCACTGGCACCCGACATATGTAGAGCCCGCCTCAGGGTAGTGATACCAATATTAAATTCCCATCCCTCCGGATGCAACTCAAGTTCGACCTCCCTAGTTTCCACGAGGTCCTTCTGCAGTGTTGAAGTACAAAAGGAACACAGGACGCCAATGCTCCGTGTTACTCTCGCCATTTCATTTTGGCGCCCTATATCGGTTTCTCAATGAGGCTAATGCACCAAGACCCTTGGTACTATGGTGTATTGAATAGTGCTGTCACTTCCGAATTGTCCCGTAACTAGTTATCTCCACTGGCAACAAGGTCGCCAACGTAAAATAATAACACCCGTCACGCTGAGATTGTACTGGCTCACTCCCATGAAAGACCGTGGTCTTCACAGCTATCTGCTTCTCGCAAAAGGCCACGGTTATCCTCTTTCCTATCCGCAGCCACTCGACGACCTTCCTCCAGAGTCAAGAGTTAAGGGTATAGAAATCGGGAACGTCGGCCTTCTGACACCCGATGGGGCATTCGATGCATTCTTCAACATTTCCTGTTGGATTTGAAACCGTCCATCTAGGTGCGGAACGTCTCGGGAGTTCCAATGTTTATTTCTGAGAAGCAGTCAATAGCTATCAGCTCAGCCGCCCCCCTCTCTCCGATGCAAAATCCAAATCCGACACCCGTTGCGGTTCCCTCGAAATCATCCTGCCGTCTTGAAACAAAATCACCGGAAGGGATAATTGCCTTGTGTGAGTGCCAAGCCATTGCTTCTCGGCGCGCTACTCAAAAATAAGTCAGCCGCGTAAAGTCCCACAGATCGAACTGCGGTTGGCTATGTTTCTGCTGTCGAACTTGAATAGTGCTCACTTTCGCATTGTTCCGGGAGATGACTATCTCCGACATAAAATACGCGCGCCGCCGAAGCTCAAGAAATATCACCCGGCATACCGACTCTGGGACTCGCCCACTCACTTAAACACCATGACAGACCGTGATCTTTACAGCCGTTTACTCCTCGCAAAAGGCCACGGTTATCCCCTGTCCTATCCACAGCCATCCGACGATCTTCCTCCAGAATCAAGAGCTAAGGGTATAGAAATTGGGGACGTCGGCGTTCTGACGTCCGATGGGGCATTCGATGTGATCTTCAACATCTGCCGTGCCCCCGATGACCCGGCCAATCGCTTTGGTGTTCCTGTTGGATTTGAAACCGTCCATCTAGGTCCGGGAGATATCTCGTCTAGGGAGCTGTATCACCGACCAGGATCTCATGTTTCCAATACGAGAATTAAGAAGCGGCGTTTGGATGTGGACGCGGATTTGGATAATGTGCAAGTAATAATTTAGTTTCCCATGGTTTCAGCATTGATTTTGAATTTCATTCAGGTTTTCGCCCGTGGGAGCAGGAGCGGTTGTTGAAATATCTACCTCTTCAAAACAGGCAGCCGTCCTTCTGATGCCTGAGGGGGCCTCCCGCATCAATGTGCGGTTTTTGGACATATTCAGACAACAAGCGCTCAAGCACGCCCAAAATTGGTACGCGTTTTTGAAGAGCCTTGGGTGTATGGTGGAGAACGGTGAACTTTACCTTGTTACTGGCGCTGATAAGTCGTCATCGTGGAGTGTGGCCGCAGGGGAAGACCACTCCCAGGACAGGAGCATTTCTCTGAAACTCAAGGCTGCTCAGATTGGGTCCGCAGGCAGCTCGTACGCCTGGCAATGGGAGACCGCAGGTGGATTTGCAGATTCAGGTCCGCGTCGACGTCCCGGCGAGGATTTCTCCACTCAAAACCAGACCGTGTTCCTTCGTGGTTTCCGGATCGCCATACATTCCTTGGTGTGGAAAAAAGTATCGCAAGCGATTCCAGTCGTGGACTCGAAACCACTCAAAATGTTTTCAAGACGATGGTTCTCTTCGTTTGTCCAATCTGCATCGCTCGGCACTCGTGCTGTCTCTCGTGATACAACTGCTGGCCAAAACACTGGCAGCGCCCCGCGCGACGAAGAATATGACGTTGAATACTCTCCTGGAATTCCTCGAGTTCGTACATCCTCCCGGGTTTAAACCGCTTACTGACGTGCAACTAGCCGTATCATCCCGCGGATGCCATTAACAAGCACCTCCTCGCCTGTGTGAGTTCTCAAGACTCGAAAGTGTGGTCTCGTTCTCATTATTGTACATAACAGTCTCCCTCCGGTATAATCGCAGCAGCAATCCATGACGAGGAATGGGTGTCTGTATTGAGTGAGGTGTGTGTGCTATTTCTCACAATTCATGTGTTTGTTCATTCCCCTCCTGAAGAACGAGGAAACAGTTCCCACAGAGTCTGAGCTTATCAGGCGAGTTTCGGAACAATACACTGTGGAGTTCACGTCTGGTATAGTTCAGTCAATGCACTTATCAACTCTGCTCTAATTACGATACAAGATGGAGCATACCTTTGCGGTTCCAATATCGTCATAGATCAATCCGCACCATCCTGCGGGGACACCCGTGCTCAAGCCCCACCTGCCTCGGCTCCTGGTCCAGCCTCGGGTCTTCCCAAGGCTGAGCGTCACTCGTTCTGGCTCACCATTCTGTTCGCATTGCCACTCACCCTATTCTTGCTGGCATTCGCCCTATTATTGCTGACATTCGCCCTATTCTTGGAGGAGGAGGATATATTACCGCGGTCTCATTGGGCGTTACACGCATCCGAGACTTTCGTCGTTTGCAGTTTAAGTTCCCTTGCTGCTCTGTTGCTTCAAGCTGGGCTCTATAAATTTGAGCTGACACGTCTCACGCGTTCGATGAGGCGTCTTGAGGCTGAGTGTGCTATACTCGAGGATTGTGATATAAGGCTGGACACATTAAGGCTGGAGGCATTGAGGTAAGGTTCCCTTTATCCGTTGTTGAATATCTCATTGAGCATTTACACTTCAGGCTCCGACAAGCGACGTTCGAGATTCGCCGTTCATGGAGGATACACACAACGCCGTGGTCATTAAATTTCAGACCACAACTCGAACTCTTTTTGGACACCTGCCGAACCGTACGAGAGATTGAACAGGTTCTGAAGATGATCCAGTCCTCCGATGGAATACAAGCCCTCCATTGGCGGAGGAGAGTATTGGCAGACAATCGGGCGCTGGGGGTGGGTTTCGATTTGGCGGGAGGCGGGAGCGGGAGTAGAGTGGAGAAAAAAGCTGAGAGAGAGGTGACAACGAGTTATATGGACTCGGATCCACACGATATCGCCGAACGGGGATGTATGCCGTTATAGCTACTCGCGCCGTGGAACTGTAATTCTACCTGTAACTTATTATTATTTTCATCATGCTTTCGGGTCTCTGGGGTCGTGTTGCACTTCTAGGAATAACGTCGAAGTTGCTAGCTGTGATGGAAGCCGGCCTTTGGGTAGAAACATGCGAGAAAAATGGTATGGCCGACGCTTAGGAGAGACCGAATTTCTCGAAGACGACAGCCAAGTTATAATTATGGCGGTGGTATATTTTGCGAAGGAGAGGCGAGATCGGCATCGGCTTCGACAGCGATGTAAGGTACGAGCATCAACTCTTGAAGCGTCTGCTTACGAGAGACTAAGAACGATGAGGTGGAGTGGTGAGATGTTCTCCGTGCCCGAGAGTGCCAGAGTGGTAGGCCGGGCAGAAAGTACATGGGTTTGAACATGGACTCAGCAGTAGTTGAAATTTCAACCTGCATGACGGTCGGAGTTGTGAGGAAGCTGCCAATGGCGCTGAGGGAGGACGCACATCATTACGAGTTCTAAAAATTTACACTGGGGGCAAAAAGCCAGGCATGTCAGAGTGAAGTGCCGTAAGGGCACCTACCGGGGCACTTGCACTGAAGGTGCCAGGCATCTCACACAGTATGTCAATTTTCTCTTTGTCAGTGTCGTGTGAACGATGATGTCACCATTTTGTGTCGTACAAGTTCTCCGCAACTTACTGAACAAAGCTGAAAGATCTCACCAGTTATTTTTCTTTGAAACTCGGCAAATATAATATACAGGGCATACTGGGTGCCAGGGCAAGAAATCTCCATGCGAGCTTCAAGTTGGAGTGCACACATTGAAGAAAACAAACAAAAATCAGCTGTTCAATCACCGCGGACTGATTAATTCACACGGACTGTCACTTCGTCTTTTTTTATTCACAAAGAACAAAGAAGATCAAGGGAGCCGACCTGCCTTGCAACATGCCCTGCGACATGCCCTGGCAAGTGCCCTGCTAGGTGCACTTCATTTTGACATGCCTGGGCCTTTGCCCCCCGTGTTATTTTTAGACTCGTTTTTATCTCCATTTTTACAGCCAACTCAGACGAACTTTCTATGCGCTTCGTGTTGGAAAGTTTACTGATTAAGGCAATTTTGGTGCGATTTTTATTCCTTTCGTGGTTAACTTCGTATTTTCTTTTACGTTTGATGATGTTCTCTAATTGTTTACACATACAGTATTTGATGTGGGTGCTTGCCAGGTGCTTGTCTTCTACCTTCTTATTCCTGTGCTCATTCTTGGAGGATTCTAGTCCGGATCGTCCGCCTTCGCCGCTGCTCCAGATGTATATCTTTGATAACTTGTGCCTAACTGGATTGAACAATAGTGATTACTTAATGCACCCAGTGGGCGCTCTCGTCTTTTCACCCTACTGTAGACCTGGTGGATTCTGCAATGAAATATGATTGACTCAAATAATACCCTCAGATTTTCCCGTTTTGCGTACATGGGCAGTCACCCGGCCTTCAGGTCACCTCGCTACCGTCGAATTCTTGTTTCGTGCGGGTCGGTCCCCAAGCTTAGTGTTAAATGTGTACCATTCCTCGGGAATATCTGATCAGATTTCTCTACTCTTCTGTGTGAGGCTGTCCTTCTGGGATTTGTGGTCTCAGAGATGTCACGACGTCTAGCGCGGCATCTAAAGTGTCGCTCAGTTTTTAAACATATAGTTTGACTCACACTCTGAGTTGCTCATGGGACAATTTATGGTTACAGTATGCTTTTGCCCTGAACCTGAAATCCACGGGAAGTGGCTGTTCCTCTCACTCTGAACTGGCGGGAGTCTGTCATTTCAGCAGGAAGCACTCCTTGGATCGAGGCCCTCGGCATTTTATCTGCTCCACGCCTGAGGAAGTTCAGAGCAGCGAACTTCAGCACCTTGGCAGCCATGGCGTATTCCCATTCTAAGGACGCGCGTCATTGGAGTCGCGTGCGATTGCGTGAACCTGCTGTTCATCCTCAACTACTCGGTGGATGAGATGTCTGGCACGGGAAGCTTGCGGGATGGCCAAAATATCACTAGATGCTTTATGGTTTTGCTTTTAAATTGAGCATGTTCTGAAGTTGTGCTGAATATTTGGTTCCAGGAATTGGGAGACCTCGAAGCCACTGTACGGTAGGCGAGAGCTACGCGGTTCGATTAAAATCAAGAACCGCGGTTCGGCTACTGCGAGACGGTTGCCTCCGGTATCTGTGACCTCACCGGGCTCACCCGCTATGTCCTCGATACCCTCCCGAGTCGCCGCCGTGGCCGCCTCCCACCCATTGTGCCGATTCCTGCCGCCTGCTTGTGGTAGGCGAGAGCTACGCGGTTCGGCTGCTCCAGGCCGGGTTCGGCTACTGCGAACCGGCTTTTTCCGGGAATCTTTCATGTCTTTAACAGCTGTCCCTCAACGCTGCTAGTCACCCGCCGATTGCGCTGCCAATGTGTAATTACTTACACGCAATCTGCATTGGCTCATACATCTTCGTGACCTTGGGGATTTTCTGCTCGCGGTCGTCCCTCGCATTTATCTTGTTATTTTGTCTCACATTTCTCCTCTTAATAGCTATATTTTCTCCTCACAGCTCAATTCTCCCCAGTTAGCTTGATTATTTCCTGGGTTGAGATGTTGTATAAATACCTTGTAATATTTGAATAAATCCCCTGCACATTTGCGAGGGTCACTCTTAATTCGGAGTAACGGACGTGGACACCGTTATTTCAACATACATTCAGTCTGTCAACAAAACCAGGTTATACAGCATCGATCAAACCTCACCATGGACATCGCCATCCAGCTGCCCTGGGCAATTGAGCAATGCATGCTTGAGTTCTAACTGGCGAGAAAAACGAAAGGGGAAACTCATGCGCCACCCGAGGTCAGAGCGGATGGAAGTGAGAGCACTACAATCTAGAACTTTCAAGGCAGGAGACAAGAGTATCAGGTTACATAGAAAATGTAGCAGTAAAAATAAGAAACCAGGGGTCACAAATAGGAATGAGCAGCATGACGATGGTTGACCTTCTCAGCAGACAAGAGCAGCGCACAGGTGGCGAAGGGGAAGCTGGGTGAGACAATGTTGAGGTTCTTTTGCAGGTGTCATAGATCACCTCGTTATCAGCCGAGACTGCTCGGGTAAGAATATGTATGGAACACGAGAGTAAGCTTTTGGAAAACTATGAACAAGTAGTCAGAGTGCTCGAGGGTCATGAGGACCAAACAGAATTTAAGTTTGAAATCTTTGCCATAGTCCGTGGAGAGTCTCTTGAGGAGTAGAGCACTGAAACTTGAACTGGTTCCACCACCGAAAGAGTGGAAGACAAAGAAGCTCTGGAGAGCCGAGCAGTTGTCGGCAAGACAGTGAATCTTGTTCGTGACCAACGAGCTCCTTGCCAACAGTAGTGGCCTGTGGCCATGAGCGTCTGAAAGCCAAATTCAGCGGAAAGGACACACCAAAACAAGAAAAATCGCGGACAGTTGTTGACAGCATCCTCTTTGCCAGTGGCAATGGTACAGTCGTGTTGGGACCAGTCTTGAAGCCGTCAATGCCACTGATCAACGGGGAACGTGCTTCCATGAACCAGTCTCTGAGAAGAACATCAAAAATCCGCTATCAGACTGGGAAGACAATCCGTCGATGAGGCAGCCACCTGGCTGAGCGAAAAACTATGAAAGAAGGAAGTGTGTATCACTCGTAGTACAATCAATCTACATCATCAATTAGTCCCGAAGGACCGCAGTTGGGTGATGGCAGCGGGAAGCGGGAGTCGGCGCGATGGGCGGCAACGGCGACTCGGGAGGGTATCGAGGACATAGCGGGTGAACCCGGTGAGGTCACAGATACCGGAGGCAGCCGGCTCGCAGTAGCCGAACCGCGGTTCTTGATTTGAATCGAACCACGTAGCTCTCGCCTACCGTAGCCACTGGGTGTTGGGAAGATGCACAGAAAGTTCGTGAACACTCAAACCCGAGTTGTGTCGAACTTTATCTCACCCACAGTTTCTCCGAGCCACTTTACAATCTGTGAAGAAATACTACAGAGTAATCTACATACTGTATTTCAAGGCCGTTATAGAACGTGATAGAATAGGAGAGCAATGGAATTCGATACGGGGCATCTTTGACTCATATTCAACTCTACGGCGCGAAACTGGTGGTGTTACATGCTGCTTTACAGTACTTAATCTAATTCTCCCTCCTCGTACACAAAATTCCAGGGGAAAATTTGCAGGGCTGGTGGATCGCGCGTTTGGAGACGCTCAGTCTGAATATTTTCTGCGGAAGTAGAAAATTTACACATCGCACGACCAACTCCCAGACCAAGTCACTAATCTGCGAACATAGAATATCATACATTTCAATGTTGAGCATGCGCGACGCGACACACAACGCTCTAATTGTGGTGATACAGGGGCTCTCAGTCTAGGAGGCACTGGGCTTGGTCAACGCGTGATATCAGAGCAAGTTCGAAGAATTCTGCACCACGATGCTGCAGGATCTACCACCGTGCGACTTGGTCACTATTCGCAATCGCGTGAAAATGCATGTCGCAAGGATTGCTGACTGGGTGACGGGAAATTATGAGTCGAGTTTGGGGAGTGGTCCATATTTTCGATATTTTCCCCTGAAATCGACTCGGCGGTAAATTATGCCTCTCATACTACAAAAAAAACAGGGAAACTCATTGCATTGAATAAATCCAACTTCCCCGAGACGCCCGAGATGCACCATAATTGATTTGTGGCTACACACAACTCTGTACTTGACGGTGCTTTCGGCAGACTGGTCGTATGGGCGTTGAATCACTCACTCCGGGCTGTAGATATTCATAGCTCCAAAAGAAGACGCTGGAGATCGAGTGTTCAACCTCAAATAAGTCACATGAAATAGATTAGGATCTGAGAAGTACTAAAACCCACCTTGTGTATCCCCAACATCAACCCTAGGTTTCCTCCCCTGAGTTGAACTAGATGGGGGCAACTTGAACGGGAGGAACGAGATAGGTGGGAAGTGGTTGGTGTAGCGAGGCTGGAACCCAAAATGAAAAGAGCGACAGAAAACAAGCACTGAATAGATTCAAAAAAAGGGATTCGAGCCCGATTGAATTGCAGAATGATAACGTAGTGGCTAAGCGCTAAATTAACTACTACACTACGTTTCTTGCGCAAGCCCTGGAGGTCACGGGCATCAACACTAACTTTGAAATAGGAAGGAGAAAATGATCGCTTACCGCCAACTCCTTGTGTGCCATTTCAAGTTCGGTGGTCATACCACGTATAGTGGTCTTCTTTTGCTGTCATCAGCCTCAGTGAGAGGGAAAGGTAGAAGTGACTACATACCATAGACACATTCTCTGTGATATATTCTGTGAGCTGAGTTTGGAGGAGCACCCTAGGCTCGAAATCAGCCTGTAGATGAGAGACAAGTCTTGTCTATTGACAGCTTTGCTTCATAGACAGACCGGCTCCGGTCTAGGAGCACCCTATCGTGGCGCATCCCGGCCATGACCTTGTACGGTCATGGCTCCCACGAGCAATGGCCAGGTGGGCCCGGGTGTTAGCTTCAGCAAGCTCCTTGACTGTTCTGCATCAGTACAGGCTGGAGAAAGGACGACGAATGGAGGAGAATGGACGTACTTAAAGTGCCTTCTGATTGAATGAGGACGTCTGAACCGACGGAGCTTTCTTTGGTATGAGGCATTATAAGTTTCTTGGGTTTGCATTTGGGGGAAGAAAAGAGCTGAGGTGCCAGCCGCGGCAGTAAAAGTGGCAAGGTCGTGTTCCGAGGATGGAATTCGCGAAGCTTTCAGACTTCGGCCTTGTCGGATATTAAAACTAGGGTCATTCACAGTCTCCCTTTTTTGCGTCCTTTTTACTCCCTTTTCTGCTCCCTTTTTTCTGCCTTTTTCAATAATGTGATTGAGTGAGCCATAAAATCCAGAAAAATTCACCCCAGTCTTTTTTGAACATCTGAGGTGGTATGCAACCTTTGGGGAACAATAGGAGCACCCAAACTGCATGAAATAGAGAAAGAGGGTTGAAAAAGGGCACGAAAAAGGGCGGAAAAAGGGAGACGCGGCGGGGGGTTTCACAGTTCACTTTTTCCTGCCCTTTTTCACTCCCTTTTTCGATGGATTTCTTTCAGTTTTTCAGCTGGGAAGTTGGTTTTTTCCCTTTTTAACACTTTTTACATATCAGAATTGAAAAGGAGAAAAAAACCCGGTGAAAAACGGCGGGAACCACAAAAAGCCCGAAAAAAAGGGGAGAAAAAGGGCAGGAAAAAGGGAACTGTGAACGACCCTACTGTCTACCGGAGTATGATGTCTTGTATAGGAGGAACTAGCTATCGTAGTCAGGAGTCATCATAACGACACTCCTTCTGAATCAGGACCCCGTTTTATTAATTTGGCCTGAAACCTAGGTACCGAACCGTACCGTCCAGACAAAAATGGGCCTCCGTCTTGCCATTGGTGGGGAGTCCATAGTCATTCTGTCCCAAAGATTTGATAAAACTGGGTATTTTGAGCCGCCGATGGTTGAATTTGCGCGAAAAGGTGCTTCAATCAGGCACAGGGGAAATTTTGGAAACGCCGATCGAGCTTTGACCATGTGACCAATCATTCTCAACGTTGTCTCGAGCTTGCATTTGCCCTCATTCCGTACGCCCTCGACGCTTCTGCTCGAGCTTAAAGCGTTTAGATATCGTCCCAGACGCGGCATTGCTCCTATCTCTGAAGCATCTCCCAAAGGGACTCAGTGGTCCGAGACCGTTGCAACGGTTCTCCTTGAAGAGCCGTCATCTCTCCATGGATCGTCCAAAATTTCCTCCAGAGCTGGAAAGAGAGATCTTCGAGCTCGCGGCATTCTTGTATCCAAGATCTATGCTGACGCTCCTCCGAGTTGCTCAGCGAGTTAGAACATGGTCTGCGGCCTGGATTTCACAAATATTCCCGTAACTGAATCTATACAGGATAGAACCTCTGCTCTATCGGGTACTCTCGATTAAGCACTTGGGTGGTCATGAGCCGACATGGGAGCAGCCACCCGCTGATACAACCTATCGCCACTCATTTGAAGCGATGCGGAAAATGATTCTCTCGCGACCTGCAGCCTTCCTGCGTGATAACGTCCGTCATATCCGTTTCCCGGCCGCTTGTCCTCCCATCGTGGTTGACAAAATGCTCCGCTTTTGCCCCGGCACCGTCAACGTCGTGGTCACGTTGGTACACTTACCGACCATCGTCCCGCTCCTAGGACGGCTGCCGTTGCAGCGGCTGGTCGTGTGCTGGGGCACTCTTCTTGATCGCTCCTGTCCCAAATTTATCTGGCTCACGCACCTCGAGATCCGGGACTGGCCCCAGGGTGACTGCTGGGACGCCTGGTCAGAGCTCGCCCTCCTACCCCGGCTCACCCACCTCGCGTTCCACGAAATCGACACCATGATTCCTATTTTCCTAGGCGCGCTGCAACACTGTGGATCCTTACGAGTTCTCGTCATGTCGTGTGCGAGTCAAGCTCATTTCGACATGTCGCTGAGGACCCTGGAGAGATCTGGAAGCAATATCACGGCTGATTTACGATTTCTCATGTTTCTTTTGGAGAACTATTATCACGATGAGGACTGGGAGGAGTGTGCCCGCGGCGGCCAGGATTTCTGGGACACTGCGGAAGAGCATGTTCGGAAGCGACGCTCGGGGAGGCCAATGGTATGTCTCGTCGCTGTTGGAGAAATGATACTCATGCTTGTTCATTTCATTCAGAGTATTTTATCAGGTCGAAGCTCCAGCCATGAGCAGTTTCCATTCGACGCCGAACTATGCGACTGTGATTCGATTAATTAATGACACATTCCATTATTTCCTTTCTTTCTTTCTAAGGCCAAATAACGCTTGGACTGCCGAGTTGTCGGAAGAGTGTTGGAAACAACCTGATGGCACTTTGGTTAGTGGCGTCTGCCGAAAGTCTGATTATTTTGTCTTGCATCTGTAATTTAATTTCAATACCCCTTCATCCCCTGAGTCGCAGTCACAATGCATTTTGAAACAGCTTCCAACCGAGTTTTTGAAGCTACCTTTTTTTTTTGTACCGTCCCAACTTGTTCGCGGAAGCTCGAATCCAAGTTTAACTTGAATTGATTATGCGCATGTTCTTTCAGTGGTTAAAAAAATATCCGACTGCTTGCATAGTTTTGCAATTAGCAACAGAAACAGTCTCAGTATTTAGTCCACTCCTGAGCAAGAACACCAGTACTCACTCCTTCCCGCACTTCCAGCAGTGAAGTCCAATTATCAACGTCCCTCGGCGATCTCGGGCATGTTCAAAATCATCGAATAATACTGTTAAATAACACTGGGTGGCTCAGGAAGCTTGCATTCCCACCTGGTGCAGACCACCCAGGCCAAGGGACAACGCGAGTTGAAACCGATCCCGCCGACCGTCGAAATTAACCAGTTGATCTGAAGTCTTCGGAATATACAGTTCGCCTGAAGGGTTCCAGAATCGAAAATATACTGTTGAATTAACCCTGCCTGAAGCGGACATGGACAAAATCTGGTGAGAACGATAAATCATAAGGCGTGGCAAATGTTTTGCGGACGGTTGCATTGACCAAACCAGTTCAAAGTGATTTTGTCTATGGCCTCAGGGGGTATAATCTTCTTTCAATGATGTACACCGTCGCAGAACGGTAGACCATCCTCGCGTCAGAGAGGCACGCAGGTAGAGCGTCAGTAGAATTAGACAGATGGTAGACAAAATAAAACCAGAGGTATTTTAAGGGGAAGAGGATAGCATGAGGAGAAAGGACAACTATCCGCCAGCCTCGGAGTCGAGGAGCGTTGGAGGTCCCGAAACTTGGACGGCGCCTGGGACTCCTAGGACCCAATACATACGCCAATAACTGTACTGCCGTTCCGACCAGGTGCATGCGCACCTGGTCCGCGCGGACGAGCGTACAGATGCCAGAAATTAGCGGCCAGAGACGTCGTGTGGTTCATCTGATTGAACGCGAAGAAACGCCTGTGGTGCTGATCGTGAACTGTACACGCGCGGTTAAGCCTGGGAAATGTGCCTGCATTTAGAGGTTCAGGCCATTCGAATCTTCAGAGATAAATTTTGCAGGAACAAGTTTGTACATACCAGGCCCATTCGTGAAATTTCGAATCACAGAAGGCTGAGAGAGGCTGAGGCGCATCCATGTTGAGCCGCGCGGCAGTGGGTGACTGTGAAATTCCACTGCAGAACAGAGTCGTGAAATAATAATATACTGTTAATTTCACTTTAAGGTCGCGTGGCTTCATGCTCTCTTTCTTGCAAAGCAGAACTTCATCAAACTTTCATCCCCGCATCTTCGACGGGCAACTTGAATTGATTATAGTGCAAAGGGAAGACAAAGAGACCGCATTTTCAGTGTGGTCTGATTAGCAACTTGAATCTCCGAACAGACCAAGGGCGAAAATCGATGTGTTGGTCGAAAGCAGGAGGGGGAAGTTCCGGGCCGGGTTGGCGGTGGCTGTGTTTTCGCCTTCTTTCCTCCTCTCATGTTCAGCGTCCAGTACTACCTCAAGGAATGGAGATGGCCCTGTCACCGGCGGTTCTACGGCCATCGAAGAACAGAAATTGGACATCTGCTTCCGGGCAACAATAAGTCTGCAGAAATAGAGCACAGCTCTGTATACTAGTACTAAGTAGCGCCACTTACGAAAGGAACAGCAATCCCTCCAGATACGTCGACAGATAACAAAAACCCTCACCCCGACGGGCAGTACTTTGCAATAGTCCGACCTATATACATTTTTGAGAAGCATTTGGTCGATAGCTATCAGCTCAGCGTTCCCTCGCCACTCCCCGAATCGCTGATGAAAAATTCAAGCCCGGGTCCCTTGGTTTGGTTCCCTCGGGATATTCCTACGGTCTTTGAGCAAAATCACAGGAAGGGACGATTGCTTTGTGTGAGTGCCAAGCCATTGCTTATCGGCACGCTACTCAAAATAAATCAGTAGCGTAAAGTATGAAAGATCGAACTGCGGTTGGCTGTGTTACTGCTGTTGAACTTGAATAGCGCTGTCCTTCGCATTGTTCCGATAAATGGCTATCTCTGACATAAAACACACGCGCCGTTGAAGCCCCAAAGACAGTATTCTGGCATACCGACTCCGGGTTTCATCGTCCTCTCCCACTCACTTGAACACTATGACAGACCGTGATCTTTACAGCCGTTTACTCCTTGCAAAAGGCCACGGTTATCCCTTGTCCTATCCACAGCCACCCGACGACCTTCCTCCAGAATCCAGAGCTAAGGGTATAGAAATTGGGGACGTCGGCGTTCTGACGTCCGATGGGGCATTCGATGTGATCTTCAACATCTGTCGTGCACCCGATGACCCGGTCAATCGCTTTGGTGTTCCCGTTGGATTTGAAACCGTCCATCTAGGTCCGGGAGGTATCTCGTCTAGGGAGCTGTATCACCGCCCAGGATCTCATGTTTCCAATACGAGAATCAATAAGCGGCGTTTGGATGTGGACGCGGATTTGGATAATGTGCAAGTGATAATTTACTGTCCCCTGGTCTCGGCCCTGATTTGAATTAATTTTATTCAGGTTTTCGCCAGTAGGAGCAGGGGCGGTCGTTGAAATATCCACCTCTTCAAAACAGGCAGCCGTCCTTCTGATGCCTGAGGGGGCCTCCCGCATAAATGTGCGGTTTTTGGACATACTCAGACAACAAGCGCTCAAGCATGCCCAAAATTGGTATGCGTTTTTGAAGAACCTTGGGTGTATGGTGGAGAACGGCGAACTTTATCTTGTTACTGGCGCTGACAAGTCTTCGTCGTGGAGTGTGGCCGCGGGGGAAAACCACTCTCAGGACGGCAGCATTTCTCTAAAACTCAAGGCCGCTCAGATTGGATCCGCAGGCAGCTCGTATGCCTGGCAGTGGGAGACCGCAGGTGGATTTGCAGATTCGGGTCCGCGTCGACGTCCCGGCGAGGAATCGTCGACTCAAAATCAGACCGTTTTCCTTCGTGGTTTTCGGATCGCCATACATTCGTTGGTATGGAAAAAAGTATCGCAAGCGATTCCAGTCGTGGACTCGAAACCACTCAAAATGTTTTCAAGACGATGGTTCTCTTCGTTTGTCCAATCTGCATCGCTCGGCACTCGTGCTGTCTCTCGTGATACAACTGCTGGCCAAAACACTGGCAACGCCCCGCGCGACGAAGAATATGACGTTGAATACTCTCCTGGAATTCCTCGAGTTTGTACATCCTCCGGGGTTCAAACCGCTTGCTGACGTGCAACTAGCCGTATCATCCCGCGGATGCCATTAACAAGCACATTCTCGCCTCTGTGAGTTCTCAAGGCTCGAAAGTGTAACCTCGTTACTCATTATTGTACATAACAGTCCCCCTCCGGCATAATCGCAGTGGTCACCCATGACGATGAATGGATGTCTGCATTGCGTGAGGTGTGTGCTATTTCTCACAATTCATGCGTTTAGTCATTATTTTTCCCGGAGAACGAGGAAACAGTTCCCACAGAGTCTGAACTTATCAGGCGAGTTTCGGAGCAATACACTATGAAGTTCACCCATGGTATGGTTCAGTCAATGCACTTATCAACTCTGCTCTGACTAAGATACAAGATGGGGCATACCTTTGCGGTTCCAATATGGATCAATCCGCACCATCCAGCAGGGACATCCGTGCTCTAGCCCCACTTGCCACGGATCCTGGTCCAGCCTCAGCGACACTTCTCACGACAGCGCTCATTGACACCGCCATGATGTCGCACATGCGCTCTGACAGACAGAGTCCTACTCCTCGGGCATTTGACTCAGCCGGTTTGTGGAACTCCCACCTCTGTTTGATTTCATATTGCGATTGACATGTCTCTTTAGATTGCGATGCATTGGGAGGCGTTAAATTTAATAACGCTTGGGCAGTGTACGTTGCGGAAGCCGAGAAGTACGACAAGGCTACAGTGGCTTTGCGTTACTCGTTCTGGTTCACCGTTCTGTCCACATTCGCCCTACTCTCGCTGGGATTCACCTTATTTTTGCTGGGACTCGCCTTATTCTGGCCGATGTGGACAGCCGAGAATTTTGCCTGGTTTGGCTGCGTTTCGATCTTTGTCTCCTTTTCTGCGTTGCTTCAAGTTTGGCTCCATACATTCGAGCTGCAGCGTCGCACGAGTTGTCTCAGGAATTTGATGAGGCAGGTCGAGGCTGAGTACAACCTTTGTGTCGACAAGTCGTCTCCGGTGGTGACCGGTGTATTGTCACAGAAGATGCGGTAAGATTCCGTTTATCCGTCACCGAATATCTCAATAAACGATTGCCCTTCAGCTCCAGGCTCCAAAGA
Source organism: Mycena leptocephala (assembly GCA_029378395.1). Taxonomy (NCBI): domain Eukaryota; kingdom Fungi; phylum Basidiomycota; class Agaricomycetes; order Agaricales; family Mycenaceae; genus Mycena; species Mycena leptocephala. The sequence continues at coordinate 26,573 of JARJLF010001779.1, forward strand.
ACGGTGTCCGAGATTGAGTACCGTTCACTGATGATGCCCTCTTCTCCGTGGCCCTTACATTTCAGGACACGACTCGAACTCTTCTTGGACATCCGTCGAACCGTACGGGAGATTGAACAGGTTCTGAAGATGATCCAGTCTTCCGATGAAATGCAAGCCCTCCATCAGAGGAGAGAATTGGCAGATGATCGGAGGTTGGGAGTGGGTTCAGATTTGCCGGGAGGCGGGAGCTGGAGAGAGGTGGAGAAGAAAAAGGCTAGTAATGTGGACTCGGATCCAGAAGATAGGACCGAACAATGATACGGACCGAACAATGACACTCTAGCTCGAAACTGCGATTCTGCCTACCTGTAACTTATTATTATTATTTTCATTATGCTTTGGGCCTTTGCGGTCGATGCGACAGTTCTAGGAATAACATGAAAGTTGCTAGTTGCGATGGAAGACGGCCTTTAGGTAAGAAACATGGGAGAAAAAGTGCTATGGACGCTTAGTAGTGGCCGAATTTTCTCGAAGTTATGGCGGTGGTATATTTCGCGAAGGAAAGGCGAGGATAAGGAGATCGGCTTTGACAGCGATGAGGCGGAGCGAAGAGATGGAGGTGTTCTCCGTGCTCAGAGAGTGGTAGGCCGGGCAGAAAGTACGTGGACCCAGCAGTAGTTGAAATTTCAATCCTATAGTATGTGTGTTTTCAGGGCATCATCGTGGACGAGTATGAATCCGGAAGTATAGAAAGAAGTACGTATGTATGGGATCTAGAGCACGGATGGTACGTGCGGCTCTGACATGTATACCGGTGCAGCAAAACAGGAATCCACTGAAACACTGAAGGTAAGAATACAGAACGGGGGAGCATGTACAGGGCGATCCACTGGCGGGGTATCGATTTCCTTTTTGCAACTTAGCTGCCTACACATCCCACGCATCAGCAATTATTCTGCAACACAACTAACCGCTCACCAAACACCTCATCCTAAAGCCATCAATCTTATGCCTCACTCCCGCTCACACTCTGACTCCCATCCGAATCATCCGCATCGCACATAACCTCGCCCCCCACCTCAATCAACGACTGCGGCCTAAAACACACCACGCGCCGGTCCACCGGGCGCGCGGGGAGGAGGATCGGCGGGTACGTCGGGAACGCCTTGGGGATCTTGCGTCCCGTGCGCGCGAGAACGACCGCGTCCGCGGCGGCGAGGTTTCCCTTTTCCGTGAGCGCGTCACGCGCGGAGGCCGCAGAGCGATAGTCCTGGCTGCGCGAGCTGTAGGTGCTTTTGGCATCGGCTTTTTTGCGCCCGAGATGCTGTAAGAGGTAGGTTTCGGAGCCGTAGTTGCGGATCGCGCTCCAGAAGGACTCAGTTGGAATCGCACGAGATAGAAGAAGGGAGGGAGGGACGGAGTGACGGGCTCACATTTCTTTCACGCGGGACTCGCTGACGAGCTTGACGGTACGCCTGCCGTTCTTATTGGGGTCGCGCCACTCGCTGCACAATAGGAAACGGTCGATCAGACTCGGGATTGATACCACAAAGGACAGCTCACAGCGTCAGCACACTATCAGCTGGCGTTCGCGCAGATCGTATTTCGCGAGCGCCGTGTTAAACTGGAGGACGGCGAATTCGTCACCGGGGAGACACGCCTCGCAAACGCGCTGCATGCATCAGAATTTAGCCAAGCAAATCGAACAATGGCGCCGCGGCGCACCTTCATGTGCGGGAGAAAGATGTCCTCTGCGTATTCGCCACAGACCGTGCACGAGTCGCACAGCCAGAGGTACACCAGCTGGCTGAAGTTATGTTTAGATGAGAGATGAACTTGGCGCAGGAGAGCGCGCCACGCACCGCTTGGGGAACAAGTCGAGGATGTTAAGCGGTGAGGACCTGCTCGAGGGTGTCGTCCGACGAGGAGATCAGCTGTAATAACGGATTGCACGCGGAGGATACACGGGAGCGCGAAGACGACGCACGGCAGACCACTCCGCCCAGCGCTTGTCACTGAGGACAAAGGCGCGCCAGTACGTCGAGACATGGCTGAGCGCAAGGAGGTCGGACGGGCCGAGTTCTTTCGCTGAATTGACATGTATGCGGTAAAGAAGAGAGAGCCATCGCGTCGAAGGTAGTACTTACACGCTCGATACTGCAGTTCCAGAGGCATTGATGAGAGGCGTGCAAGAGCCATTTTTGCGTCTTCTTGGTAAGTTAGGTTTTGTTTCTTTTGTTTTGGGGGAGGCGGTTGGAACGGGACGTGTTGGCGAGTTATATAGCGCTGAAATTGTCGGATTTCGAGCGGCTGAGCGAGGAAGAGGCACAAGAAACGCGATAGTCAATGTGGTGAAAGAGAAAGAAGGATGTGACGAGCACGTCACCCTTGTTCCCACGGTATGCCTAATTAGTCCCAACAATCAACGCGTCTCGACTAGCGTGCACCGCGTCCGCGCGTCCACACTTGATTTTCGCTTTTTTGTTTCTCCCAAAGTGTAACAGGACTGACAGGAGTTGGATTCCGGAGGTATTACGACAGAAGTTGAACCGTGTCAAAACTCCCTTGATTTAGTACTATTCTGGGAGATTGATATCACCACGGTCAGACTTGACGCGTAAAATGTTCGAGAGCGGTCAAACACGAATATGCTGAACTTCCAAGGTATGACAAAGGCGTCGACGTGAATTGACGCGAATAAATAAATTTACTGGCTCGCTACATCACCTCCAGCGACTACTTATGTTATGTACGTACGAGCTACATGTTGCCGCGGCGGCCATTGCGGGAGAAATCAGAAGTTAGAAAAGTTCCAAGTCGAGGAGTTGGTTTGTCCCGGGATCTCAGGCGCATTCGCCGCATTAGATTCAATTTGGTACTAGTTTGCCAATGCTCGATGAAAGTCACCGAATAACTTGGTAATGTGTTTCAGTAAATAACGCGAGTCGTGAACGTGTTGTTGGTTCAATAAATGGCGTGCCGTAAAGTTGGCATCTGGTCACTAGTAGAATATGCGCTGTAGCGTCACCTCCGCAGATACGCGCTCTAGCACTCTCTGAATCGCCACACGTTTTTCTACGTGCGTCCATCTCGTCTGCACTTGTGTGGGATGATTCTCAAGTATCAAACACTCTTCTCTCACAGACCGAAGATAATTGGATATGTGCGCAATTACACTTGATTTCTAGAACGTATCTGTTCCGTCAGGAATATTGATCTCGCCGTTTCGAACAGCAAATGGGTGTACTATGAAACAAACAAATGTTCTGCCCTACTTGAATATCGTTAGCACGTTCACTCGCAAAACGGACCAACTCACCATTATGGAGTATACAGCCACCCCAGATCCGCTCCCGGACGCATCGGGATGGTCACATCTGGCAAATGGCCATCTTTTTGCAGCAGATGCTCCAAAAATTCCTTCGGCGACGCAAACTCCATATGGTGGACGGTGAGCTTGCCGTCCGAATAAAAATAATAGCGGCCTCCAGCGGTGAACAGGAAGTACTCGCCGATTCCACATTGCGCGTACGCCAGCGGCTCGACAGTACCGGGCACATCGAAGACATCTTTGAATAGTTTTTCGACCTTGCGGTTGTGGTATTTCTCATTGAAGAGCCAGAAGAGGCCCCCCCAGTGGCCCCAATCGGTCGACCAGGGCGCGGGGAGTGTCGGATCGGTATACCAAGCCCCATAGATGCGAGTGCCAAAAGGCTCGCTTGCCTGAACCTGCCATGACGCCAGGGTTGACTGTACGTACCTACCCAGAAAGGTTTAGGATCTGGAGAATTGGCAAATGCAGGAGACTCACGGCGGGCGAATACCCTTTGAGAGAGCGCGGGCGACCTGATGGCGGATGGGGGGCATTATTGTCGTCATGAAATTCCCCTGTCCTTTTAAAGATGACCGAGGCTGTGCGATCGAGAGTGCGGGACCTTCAGATCGGATGATTTGCGGGCCAACGCAAATTTGTCATTACGGAGGAATTTGATCATGAGCAACACCACTTGGGATTCATCATCCCATGCGCTCGAAAAGCAAAAGAAATCGCGCACGATAAGTGAGAATGGTTTACCATTCAACTTCAACATGTTCGAGTCAGGGGCCTCGGTTTACTGCGGTTTGAGACCAACATAGGGTCCTCAACATGTTAGGGGCTCAGCTTGCCGGAATCGACGCGAAACAATATATTTACTGGTTCGCTACATCACCTCCTGCGAGTACTAATGTTATGTACGAGCAACATATTCCCACTGCGGTCATAGACACTGTAAGTCACAACAAATCCATCCTGACCATTCCCAGACTCCGCCAAAGCCTTTTTTTTTTTTTTTTCAATAAAACGCATCAGAACAATCCTCAGTCAGAAAAACCCAACTCCACTCACGGGCCCTAGTCCGAGGAAGCGGCCTCGATATTGTCGGTCGCGTCGCTGACGGCGACCGACGTGAAGACGGTGGAGGAGACTTCGAGGTTCTGGCACGACACGGTGGCGCCGCAGTTGGCGAGGGTCTAAGTCAGTAGACAGTGGGCGGTCAAATAGTTAGGTGAGGGAGCGAGCCGGAGTGGCGCAGCATTGAGAGAGAGACTCACAAGACCCGGGACCGTAGCGAGCTCGCGAGCGCGCGAGCGCGGCTTTGACGGTGGCGATTTGGGAAGCGGAAACGCCCGCGCCGAGGCAGGGGAGCTGGGGCGATATATATCATCAGCATGTCAATACTGAGACGACGCACGGAAGGCTCGTCGACGGCGGTGATTGCCTCGGACCAGGTGGTGACGCTAGGAGGCCGGGCAACGACGCCGGCAGCGAGCGCGAGGGTAACTGCGAGCAGAGAAGTGAAGGAGAAAATTTTTGTTGAAGGTGGCAGGAAACAGAGGAGGAAAAGCTCGAGTTGAGATAATGAGTTTGTTTGTCCCCAGATTCACGGATTTATACGACGAGCCTCAAGCCCCGCTAATTAAAAACGCATACGCTCATGGGCCCCATCGGGGCGGAACGCATGGTGTGTAATTGAGATTCACCGTTCGTAAAGCCTCCGCTCGAGGGATGTCAGGAAAAATTGAACCAACCTGACATCGGATGATATCCCGGCGCGTATTTTAGTCATCTGGATGTGTTTGTCGGCGGCAGCGTTGGATTGGGTTTTAGTTGACATCCGTCAGCATGGCCATGAATAAAAAGATGTGATCTCCGCGAGGTACGGCAAGTACGCCCAGTCTGAGTATCAGTATACGTACCCAGCCTGAGGAGTGGTGTCTTTAAAATATTCCTTTCGGCAAAATCAATAATTCGTCCAGTGGAAAGCAGATTCGGTCCTTTCAACTTGAACTTGATTTTTGGACGAAAGCGGAACAGAAAGCACCAGTATACTAAAGCGGATTATAATTTACGGCAGAGTCGAGAAGAAAATAACCTCATATTTGGGCTTCTGACCTCGTTTTCAAGCTCGTACCTCTACTCATGCAGGTGTATATATGGATGAGATACTCGTCCGCTCGGGTAAAATTTTGACTTTCGGACATCTCGGACATCTCATCGCGTTTTAATTTTGACAGCTCGCTTCTTAGCCCGGAAGTACTTGTGCCAAAAAAAGGGTCTTACGTTCGCAGGCCAAAGGTCGGCTGTAAAATCCATGCGAGGCAGGCCTCAGGCCATGTAAGGCTATTTGGTTCCAACCAATCAACGCGTCTTTAAATTTGATCCAGCTACCATTAGTACTCATCGCGTTCGTCTGCTCTCTCAGGTTCTCTCCTCGCAAAAAATGATCACGACTGACGCCGGAGGTATCACAACATAAGTAGAACACTAGTTGAACCGTGTCGAAACTCCGGTGATTTAGAACTATTCTGGGAGCATTGTTCTCACAGTTCAACTTGACGTGTTTTTGCGTGTTGGAAGTTCAAGACAGCTCGTTTTTCCTCGTCGGTCTCAACCAGGGCCAAGCTCTCCACCGTGAATTTCAATTTTACTATACAGGACGCAGAAAACCGCGCCGCGCTGGGCATTCAAGTAAAGGTTACCATCTGTTCGGTCAATAAATACTGGCCTGCACTGCTTTACATGTAATTATGAACTTATCTGCTTCCTCCGGCCACTATCCCTTCAACCGGCATATCCTCAGATCCTAGTGAACTTCAATTTCACTATACGGGACGTAGAAAACTGCTTCAATTGAAGACTACCATCTGTTCGGTTAATAAATACTGCTTTCATAACTTAGATAGGTTGCGCAAAGCCGCACAAGCCGCATGCGGCTTTTGTGCATTATGCAATGCCGCGGCATTTTCTTCGCTGTTTTTGGTTCTTGTCTTTCAAAGTATCATTCAATGTCTCCTAAATCTCATATTCCACTCCTGAGAGTGTTATGTTTTGTATGTGCCCCCGTGGGAGGTCGCATTTTTCAGACATCACTCACTTTTCCCATTCTGCCATGCAGTGCCGAGGATCTTCCCTCTCCTCTCCTTCGCCTCAGGCAAGCTTATATTACAATAGTTAATTGACACCTCTCAGATTTCAAATTTGCCGTGCGGCTTTGCACAATGCACAAAAGCCGCATGCGGCTCGTGCGCAACTTATCTAATTATGAACCTATCCTGCTTCTTCATCCCCACCACCTCCACCAATCACCGACATGATATGGGATGACGGAAATTCCACTGGGAAACTGCGGGCTCTTCGCGAATCCGGTGTCGTGGGTGAACGGCTCTTCTAAAGTTGTATTGTCCTTCTATAGTGGCCGGGCGAGACGCGAGCAAGGAGGCCCAGAATAGCAAGAACTTGCGATTCTCTAGTAGCCGAGTGCTCCAGCATTGCGCCAATCTCCCGTCCTTCTCGAGCGGAAGCATCTGGCGCAGACCTGGAAGGATACCCTTCTATATAGATAGCTTTTGTCTCTGCTTTGGGGAAAATCCATGGACTTGCGGGGCTTGGCAAAAATCGAACCCCGATAAAGCCGATGTTTCAAGCAAATGTGTGGCACGAGCGCCGAGTGGCGCGTCCTGAAAAATTGAATCAGATTACTTGTCGAGTTTGGCTTGAGAATGGTACGAGACCATCAAGTCATCGCAGAATATATGCCCTGGAAAGCATCGGGTGAAGCCAGAAGCGTTATCGCCAAAATTACCTTTTTGGGAACCGAGGAAAAGATGCCGTTATCTCAGAACAGATCCAATTTTTAAAAACGATGACTCGGATCTTCCCACTCTAAACATTCATGTCGACTGACCAGATCGTACTCGTCGTCGGCGCCTCTCGCGGACTAGGGCTCGCCCTCATCCAAGAGCTCGCAGCCACCCCAAACATCAAGCCAATCGGCACAGTCCGAGGAACTCCCACCCTCAAGGCCGTCCCGAACGTCCAAATCCTCACCCTCGACATCGCTGACGACGCCTCCATCGAAGCCGCCGCCAGCTCCATCTCCGAGCTCGACACACTCATCATCAACGCGGGCGTGGGCACGCGCAACCCCGTCACAGCGTCGTCCACCGCCGACCTCGAGACGTACCTCGACGTGAACCTCCTCGGCCCGCACCGCACCATCCGCGCCTTCCTCCCCGCCCTCCGCGCGCGCACCACCCGGCGCATCGTCGCGATCTCGTCGTCCAGCGGCTCGCTCGCCCAGCAGGCGCCGGGCTCGGGGGGGCTCGCGGGGTGCTACGGCGTGTCTAAGGCGGCGCTCAACATGCTGGTGGTACAGTGCCATAAGGAGCTGCACAAGGAGGGGTTCACGGTCGTGCCGATCCACCCGGGATGGGTCGCGACGGATATGGGCAATCAGCACGGGAGGTGAGTCAATTTTTATTTACGTGAAACTTTCCGCACGATTTACGGATATGACCGGGAAGTGGTGGGATGTCGCCCGCGACTTCAGCGAAAGCAATTTTGAAGTTGGTGGACGAGCTGACTCCCGAGAAGAGCGGGACGTTCTACAGGTTTGATGGAGAAAAGATGCCGTGGTAGGGAATAACAGTACGCTCCCGGATGGCTGATATATAGAGATTTCGCACAAATTGTGCTGACCCAAAATGCTAGAGATTTCGAACCACCTCTTTGTGGAACTAAGTGCTGTAAGCGAACCTATATTGAACCAAAATCTGAATGCTATCGGCCTCCCTCCGCCCTCCTTCACCGGTTCACCCATACTACGGACCGGTGGCGAAGCATTCGCGTCCAGGCTCACTTCTGCTACCCCTTGTGCTATCTCGAAAAAAATGGTCGGTATCGTTGTGGTGTTCCTCTTTGCGTGGTTGTTTGTAAGGAACAAGATCTTTGTACTTGTCTCCATCCGCCTAACGCATTTTCACAGACATACAATATCTCCGCGGCAGATAATCATAATATCCCTCGCCGGTGTGCGTGATGTTTCAGCAGTACTCAAAGTCGCCGTCCACCTGAGCTCTGTGTTCTGTCAGTCTCATCCATGGACCATGGATGTCCCTGCCTCAATTGACCTGGCCCGTGCACCCAGCCGCGGACATCATCCTGTCGTTCACTGCGGCCTACTTTCGTCTGAAGTCAAAAAGAACGCTCGTCTCTGCGCTTGTGTGGCTCACCTTCCGGACCACTACCCCGTTCCCGCCTCCAATCCCTCCCTTTGCTCAATTATATCCGCCCGCAGTGCAACGTTTAACCTCGTATTCTCGCAGGTTTACTTGGGGACTCTCATCACGGCGTTTGATATGGCTCCTCCCAAACTGTACATACGCGGCCTCGACGATATGGGCACGGCGCACGATCCGCGCGTCCCAGAGCAACCGTGGCGCCGGCGCGCACCCCTTTCCTCGAGTAACGAGATCTCTGGAGGGCGGACGTACGTTTTTTGCCAACTATCTACCATTTTAAATTTGACACATCTGAAATTTGACATGTTTTGCGGGATACATCTCGGAGACGATCCAGCACATCGATGTGCGTTCCGTGACCGCGTGTTGTCCATTGTGCTCACTCGAGATATACATGTGCAGGCACAAAATATGCTCCCGCACCCGAGGACGAAACCAAGTTGGGGAACGACACGTCTGAAGATTGCAGGAGTAGAGGCGGTAATCCCACCACGTAATATGAATATCACGGGTTTTGGCGCATAGCAGACGCTGGTTTTGGCGTTATGATAGGGTTTGTGTATCGTTTCACCATTCATCGGGACTGCTGAAAGTTCGCTCGATAATAATGTACTAACGAAAGAAAAAGAAAAGGTTGCTTTCCCGTCGCCGCGGAACGAGATCCAGCAACGGTCGCGTCGGGGTTGCCTACACAATATATCCACCGGGGAACGGGGGTTCAGCAACTAGGTCGTTTAGGAGCCACGTGTACAAAGGTCTGAGTAAATTTAGGGAGGTTTTCTGAGTTATGCACCTTGTATGGCCAAATTCATTGGTCAGCGGAAAATCGGTGCTGCACTGGGAAGCGCGAATTTGAACGCGTGCAGATGCCACTGCAAAGTTGTTCTGCACGTATCTGCACGCACTGCACGGGTTCACACGAGTTTGAACTCGTTTGCACTGGACTTTTGTCCAGTTCACATTCATGTTCACGTTGATGAAGGGAAAGCGAGAGGGTGAGGGAATGACAGACGAAAAGAGACGGTACATACGAGTAGAACAAAGGAAGTAAACCAGACCTATGATAGAACTCCAATGCACGACCTCGAGTAGTAACGACGTGGAACGTAACGGCCGGGTGTCGTCGTTGGAACCCGTTCAACTTGCGTCGATGTCGAAGCCGCCGCTCGGGAAGCGCGTTATTTTCGATGTCAACTTACTGAAGAAAAAAAACCTGCTCGAACCGGATCCTCCAGTAAACTCGATTTGATCCTCCCGGCTGTACTGCTGTACTCAACTCAACAAGCCAGATGATGATGCGAGGCAGCCGAGGCCGTCGATAGGGCGCATTTGATTAACTGCGTTGATCCTGATGCGGCATCGTATCGAGTACTGATTGCCGAGCCGGCAGACCTCGCAAACTGTGAGATTTGCGTTTTTTGTCAGGTTTTTGTGGGATTTGCGTTCCAGGATCTCATCGAGAGATACTTAATCTAGCAAGCTGCTTCTTTCATTTTCACAAAAACCGATCTGGAGCCGATGTTCAAGCCTCCGGAAGGCTATAAATTGAACGACGCGTCGACCTGGTCTCTCATTCTTTTCTTTCCCTTTCTTACCGACCCGGTGTCTCTTTCTACTCTTCGTTCTCCATCTTCTTTCTTCGATCTCCGCCATGTTGTTCTTCCCGCATCCCTTCTCTTCGTTGCTTGCACCGTAGCTGGTGCGCCTCACTCACTCATGCCCCCACACCCATCTGGTTGAACCAAATTTCTGAATAATTTCAGTCCCGTTAACTCGCGCCAGGCCGCCGCCACGCTCAAGTGCTCCAACTCGACAGCCGCAACCGACGTCGGTTCCGGGATCCTAGGCACGCAGTTCATACTCACCGAGATAAACGTTGTGAGTCCTCATTCACACGGCTGCGCTCCCGTTTCGAATTCCCTCGCGTTAATCAACTTGAATGGCGGCAGCGACGGGCATCGTCGACCCCACCCCCATCTTCTCAGCACAGCTCGCACTCCTCGAGGCCAAGCCTATCGCGGACCAGCTGGGAAGCATCGCACTGTTCCCCACCATCCCGTCGAAGAACCCGCCCGCGGCTACCGCTGTGCAAGACCTCACAGATGCGCTCTGCAAAGGCGCAGGGCTTCCTCGCGAACATCACTGTGTGCGTATCGGGATTCTCTTTCAAGCCTTTTAAATTCTTATTGAATATGCAGTGCGACGTCTGGGGTGACTACCGTCCTCGCGAACAATACCGCAGCGTTAGGGAATGCGAACCGAAACTTCAATATCGCGCTCGCGGCGTTGCCTAATTTGGGGTGCACAAGCGCCTAGCTATCGACCCGCCGCGGCGTGGCGTCTAGATTATGTTTGATGAGACAGCGTGGAGATGCAGGAGGAGAACGTGGCTTTGTCGTGTACGAGAGTGTGAAACGATCGAATAGTGGTGCTAATATTGGAGACTAGGAGTGAAAGGTTATGACCGCAGTACCGTACTGTAGACCATAAACATGAAAGGCCTACAGGCGGCAGGGCCCAGACCAGGTCTTGCAGCGGTCGTCAGTCGCGAACGCGGACAGAAAAACAGTGTTGGTACTGAGGCGGCCATAACGGTAAAATGGCTAGAACAGTCAAGCAATTGAGAGCCTTGAGCTTGATTCAGATAAGTGCGCTGTCGTGGTTCTGGTCAAGTTGTGATGAGAGTCCCGGCAATCCCCGACATCAAACATTTGGCTGATGGTTTGAAACCAAACAGATTTGAAACGGACCACCTTTTCTTGTTCTTTCCTCGCTCACTTCTAAGCCTGGCACTTCATTGCACAGTATCTTTTCCTCCAAGACGCGATAATTTTTTGAAGCCTAACCGTAACGCGCCGCAGAATCCAGATAAACGGCTTCGACAGACAGTCAACTGTCACTGTGTACAGGTTCTCGTCCGGCAAATATTGACGCTGTCGAACCCCCAGTGCAAGGCATCTTGGGGCAAATTCTATAAACGAATTTCGGACAGATATTCGTGGCTGCCCAGTGTGTTCCATGTGTCCTTGATATCTCGGCATCAACCAGATCTCTTCCCGCTGTCTGAGAATTCTTTGCCTCAGTGGTGTAGACGTTCCACGAGCCTCCTTCTTTTCCACCTCAGAAGAACACTCGCTTCATGGAATTCGCCGTATCTTTGAATCTCAAAAGCACTCTCGGTGAGCACAAAGTATTTGTGACTGCTGGCGCTCTCAGGTTCTTGATCATCTCGCATCAACAGATCGTCTCCCGTTGGCGGGAATAATTATGACCCCAGAGCTATATATTCCATGACCCTCCTTCTTTCCACCCCACCTCGAGAAGACCCACCCACTTGCTGTATGGACCCGCCGCATCCTTGAATCTTAACACAACTCTCGGTGCGCACAGCATCGATGACTCTCGGCCTTCAAATAATGAGTTTCCTGTTTTGCAGGTGCCTTCCAAATCGGTGTTCTTATCTCATATGTGCTCTTCGGGGTGACAACCACGCAGACGTATATTTATTACAGCCGCTTCCCAGATGATTCACTGAAACTCAAGGCTTTGGTGTGTTCGACAAGAAAACGCAGTAGATATATCTGACTGTCTACCCAGGTTGCGTTTGTCTGGTAAGCTCGCCTAGCCGTTCCGCACCTCTTCACTATCATAAACTGTAAACAGGTGTGAGGTGGCGCATGTGTTTTGTGTCGGACACACACTCTATGTGTATACAATATCGGCCTACGCGCACCCGGAGCGTCTCGCTGGCCCCACGCCGGTCCCTCGAGACATCTGCTCTTCTCTCCGGCATCATCTTAGTATGCGGTACGTATATTCATGACCATCTCTTACGAAGTTAATGCTCCTCCACATCCCCCAGTACAAGGGTTCTTTGCGTTCCGAATCTACGCTTTCTCGAAGAAACTACATATCGCTATCCTCGTCTGGGTCATGGCGTTTTTTATCCTGCTGGGTTCACCGTTATCTTCATCACTGCGATGAGGATGTCCTCGATATTGCTCTACGCGATGCAGTGGGGGTGGCTCGTCACGGCCCTCTGGAGCGTCAGCGGCTAAACGACTTGGTCATCGCGGCGACATTGGTCCTCTCCGCAACCGACGTACCGACGTGCAACGGAGGTATGACTTCGGAATAGCTTCAGAGTCAAGTCACCCATATAATATACTTGCAGAACTGCGGCACTCGTGGACAAACTCATTTTGTGGAGTATAGGTTTGTCGAGACTTTGTTCTTACCTCTTATTTCATATTTTGACAGAGACTGGGATTTTGACGAGGTTGGTTCACTGCTCACTCCATGTGCCATCTCGTTTTAAACATCTCTCAGTGCGACTAGTATCGTCACACTGACCTGCGTATGTCCTATTTCGCGCATGTGTAGCCTTGAACGCTGAAACATTTTCTTTGAGTTTCTCACAATGGGGGAGACTTGTACGTATAAAAAAGAAGAAGACGCAACATACCTGCCTAACTAAGAAATTATTTCCAGTTATCTCCCTTGCTTCATTTGTCGTCGGCGCACGAGGTGAGGGCGTCTCCGTAACGTCGTTTCGCAATTTTAACCATATTTTCCCTAAAAGTGTTTTCGAACTCGCTTTTGGCTAGGTATGTTGCCTATTTGACAGGGAGATTATGAGCTAATGCAGGGTTTCACCTGTAGTCTGAACTCCAGGGCGACGCTCCGTGCATTGAACGAGGTTACCGTGTCAATTTCATTGCCATCCTTGACACCGGCGGTAAGTTCTAAGGTTATATTTCTAGCTTTTTGAGCCCTATTGACGAGAGACGAAGGTTGCTTTGCCCTCCCACAGTGTCCAGATTCCGAAAGTGACGCGAATCGCATCCAATGCTGAGCCGTCCCATGTCCAGTCCGATAAAGTCTTGCCAGAGGATGTCTGAGAGAAATTTAGCGGTGAATATCCTGTGGAAATGCACTTGAGGAATTTACTTGTACGGTTGTGGCAGAGTAGGATAACCGTGGGAATCCCGATCGATATTTTGAAACTCCGCCCGGCGAAATCAAATCTTCCCTCTCAGCACTCACCTGCGTTCACCAATGGCAAACGGTCATTGATGGCGCGGATTTGAGTGGCGAGTACACGGCAGCGCGCGTATACATACATACGGCGGCAGCCAGGATCATCCCGGGTGGCCTTTTCCAGGTCTTGTAAACAAAAGTCGAGTCAATGCATCATCTCTAGGGCCGAACTTCGCATTCCCCTCGAAATTCACTGGGAGCTGGTGACCCCAATTCTTCGAGTTTTACAGATCCTATTTCAATAAGAATCGATCCACAGACTTATATTTTTCTTGCCTGCCCTAGCCGTGGAAGATTGGGACGTGAGAGATACCAGGAAAATAAAACCGACAAGAAAATAATTCATCCTGAGGACAGATGAGTCTCTTCTCAGTCTGATCCTAGACATCCAATGATTCATATCCTTACAAAACCCGATTCATCATAAGCATATTTCACGCTAGCTTCCGTCTCCCCGCTATCCGGCGCTGTATCCTTTCCGACCTGTGCTCCATTGATGCTTGATGCTGGGAGAATATAAAAATCGCTCTCCCACATTCGCACTTCCATCCTCTTATAGTCCCTGTTATCTTTGGAATCTCGGGTCTTGGATGCAAAGTCATCGGCCTGCTCAACAACCAATATCTGACTCTGAGTTTCCGCTTTTTTCGGCTGCTGACTCGAATTGGATGAATGGAAAGCGTTCGTATCGGCTGAAGTTAAGTCTTTAAATTATATTCAGGACGGCGCGCTCCTCTGAAGGCAACCACGATCATCTCGGGATCTTTATTGTCAGAGCTCTTCCCGACGCCTAACAATGGTCATAGACTCAAGAGCTGTATGATCGTCCCCCCTCTGGTAATATGAACTCCGCAGCTTCATAGGTTCTCGTCCGTGAACCCTCCGCATAAGGGCAAACTATAGGTGCGTTCCCACAGATATTCGCAGTGGGCGCTCAGATGTCCATGCTAAGTTCGAACGTCACACAGATCTCTTCCCGCTGTCTGAGAATCACCTTGTCAGTGCTGTATAGTTCCATGACCCTCCTTCTTTTCCACCTCCGGACTATCTTTGAATCTCAACAGAATCCTCGGTGAGTACAAAGTATTTGTGACTGCTGGCGCCCTCAGGCGTCTTTGATCATCTCAACGTCAACTAGATCTTCTCCCGTTATTCGGGAATAACCATAGCCTCAGAGTTGTATATATTCCATGACCCTCCTTTTTCCACCTCAGGAGCAACCTGCACATGGACCCAGCCGTATCTTTTTTCATCGCTAAATATTATGTGCTTCTGAAACCGGTACTGTGCAACGTGGTCATGGTTGCGCATCGTGGTTTGCATGTGTTCTGTGGTTGAAGAACGAGATCTGGAGGACCATTTGTGAGCCATGGATGTGATTTCAGAGGTTTTTTGTGCTCTTTGAATGTTCAATGTGGTCATTCTTCACGAAGTCAAGCTCCGCCGAAGCACAAACCTCGAACATAGTATTATAATGATATTCGGTCGCGCATCTGATACTGTATCATTTTGACCAAATGTTCAGGTGACGGGTGACCGGCGGTTGTGAACTAAACAAATTTGACCTCGGTGACGGTGATTTCAGGCTTTTAGGTCTCAAAATGGGTAAAAAATGCGAATTTTGAGTACGGGATTTGCCGGACTTCCATTATGGTAATTTTCTCATGATTGCCGAGAAATGAACACTGAGTCCAGTGAACATTTGTGGTGACAGGTGAAACCCCGTGAACATTGGGTCGAAATGATACAGTAGCCTCGTATTCCGTCGGTGCGAAAATATTATAAGCCACACATCAAAATTCAAGAGAAATGATTATAAGAGTGAACTTTAATTTTAACTTCGTACAGAAGAAAAGAAGAAAAACTGATTAAGATCAAGGGGCTGTAGCTGCACGTTGGATAGATTGCCGCCCTGGAAAAGTGAGGATGGATGTTGCGCGGCATACAGTTCCGGGCTCAAAGAGTAGATGCCTAGCAGGAGGTCCTGAAACAGGGAGTGGTTGGTCATCGCACGGCACGGTCTGAATAACGAACGCTGATTTCTAGGAATTATCCGGGTTATCACACCAATCTTGTACGTGAAGCCACAGCATTTTCTGATTAGCATCTGATTTTTATCTATGTACGAGGATGCCACCGCCACTCGAGCTGAAGTTCGTGTTAAATTTACTTGAAACGTCCCCATATGATACATTCAAGGAGTGTAAAATTATCCTATTGCTCAAGATATGCTTTTTATCTAAATTCCGGAATTGTCACACATCCGACATCCGACACAGAATGACGCACCTCGACAGTCCTTTTGCAATTTCGACCAAGTGGTCGACTTCGCGGACGTGCAGAGTGATTGCGTCATAGGCGCGTCTTTGCTCTCGATAAATACAAGTCGTACGATGTCGGACTTTAAAATGCTTCTTTCCCTCCTTCCACCACCTCCCACTTTCCCGCCCGCGCCCCGGCGCGCTCTTTGTACCACAGTGCGCATTTTCCCCCATCGTATCATTGTGCCCCATCTTAATGATCTTGCCAGCTTCCACCAAGCTTCCGCGGATAATCTCCATGCCATGTCTATGCAGGTGCGTGCGCTATCCCACGTCGCGTTGCTGATTGTTACACATTAGAATGCCAGGTGGAGGCCACAGGGTGGCTATTATGGTGAGTGCCTTGACTGTTTCCAATCCATCTACTTACCCGTGTTCATACAGTCCGAGTCGCGTCTTGGTCGCGTCTTGTCTCCGCTTCGTATGTCCTCGATTCATTCTATCTTGAACTGTCTGCTCACAACTTGTCCAGTGCCGCGTCTTTCTTATCGTACTCACTCGCGGCCGCGTCCTCCATTACACAGGGCCTGGGCGGGTCGGGGGTCGGGTAGAGGTTACACTGTGGAGTGTAGGGGAGGATGGCGATGGCGTGCAGGATAGTGTAGTAGGCAACGCGTGTACTGTAGGAGCAATATAATTGAATATTTCCTATATTCCAATATGTGCGTAGCAAAGCAATGGAAGGCTCGATGCACCTCGATACTGCAGATATGAGCTCGTTCGCGCTCGATTTATGTCGATATTGCTCGATTTTCATCGAGGTACATCGAGCCCAGTCCAGATTATCGAGCGGAATCGAGGACCCATCAAATTCCTCGATTTACCTCGATACAGCTCGATTTGCTTAGCTGGGTTTCTCACTGGGCTTGACGCGTAAAATGTTCGAGAGCGGTCAAACACGAATATGCTGAACTTCCAAGGTATGACAAAGGCGTCGACGTGAATTGACGCGAATAAATAAATTTACTGGCTCGCTACATCACCTCCAGCGACTACTTATGTTATGTACGTACGAGCTACATGTTGCCGCGGCGGCCATTGCGGGAGAAATCAGAAGTTAGAAAAGTTCCAAGTCGAGGAGTTGGTCTGTCCCGGGATCTCAGGCGCATTCGCCGCATTAGATTCAATCTGGTACTAGTTTGCAAATGCTCGATGAAAGTCACTGAATAACTTGGTAATGTGTTTCAGTAAATAACGCGAGTCGCGAACGTGTTGTTGGTTCAAAGTTGGCATCTGGTCACTAGTAGAATATGCTGTAGCGTCACCTCCGCAGATACGCGCTCTAGCACTCTCTGAAATGAAACTGAATGAGCCGAACTTAAGTTCGGGGCGGTCCGACCGCTTTTGGAACTTAAGTTCGGGCAGGACTTAAGTTCCGCCTCTGCGCCAATGGGCCACCTGTGTGCACACACCCAGCCCCACCCACCCCGAACTTAAGTTCCGCCTCGAACTTAAGTTCTGCCCCGCACTTAAGTCCCGCCTCGAACTTAAGTTCTGCCTCGCACTTAAGTTTCAGATATATATATTTTATACCTATTGCTGTAACACTCGAGTGATCCACCAGAACTTAAGTCCCGTCCCGCCCGACTTCAGTTCCACGAGAACTTAAGTTCTGTTCCGCCGGACTTCAGTTCCTCCGTATCTAATCTAAAAGTCCTTGTACGCTCTGTGTATACCCTAATCCATTAGTAAATAAATGATCAACGCTGTTGTGAACTTGCGCACCATTCCATCCATCCAATTGAAGACTAAATCATGCCACCCGTCAACCTTCGTGACCAGCTCGTCGAAAGTTGTCGCTGAAACCCAATCGTGATGTGCACCCGATTCAGGATTCTTGAAGTGTACCTTGGCGTTGTGTTCCAGACGCTTGCACATAACAGCTTGCATCTGAGCGAACATCGACTTGCCATTGCCCCCCCCCCCCCCCCCCCCCTTTGCTGTTCCTCGCGGTCCGCACGTCCTACCCACACCTCGCTATCGCGGCGGAACCTCTCGATAACGCGGAAGAGCTCGGCGTGCTTCCTTTCGTACGCCTCCAACCAGCGGTACATCTCCGCTTCTGCGTGAAACCATTGCACTCGATCACCTAGCAGTGTCAGTATACGGTCAACACTAACACACCGACACACTTACTTTCCCGCTTGTACTCCGCCAGTTTATCATCGCCGAGTGCTTGTCCCCTTGTTAAGTTCTCAAGCCATATCCATCCGTCCGATCTTTTCGCCTTCTTCTTCTTCTTCTCGCGCTGTCGTCGCTTCCCCCGCTGCTTCAACGACATCTCCGGGTCACTGTCCTCGGCCTCCGACGACGACGAAGACTCCACGACTACATCGTCTGGAGCGATGTCCTTAAGATGTTTCGGTGCATGCTGAGATCTCGTGAAATCTAAAGACATGTCAGTTCCGGTAAACCATGGGGGAATGCTGCTGTACCTGAACGCTTCAGCATCTGAGTACCTGCCAGCAACTGAGGTTCGTCGTCTTCCCCATCGTCCTCTATGTTGTTTGGGGATGCCACCGCCGACACCGCCGCACGGGATATCGTCACGCCACTCTGCAGGTACCAAGCCGTCCATCAAATAATCTTGAGTCTCCCTTCGCGCGATGCAGGTGCGTCTCTTTCCTCTGCGTGTCTCGGTGGGTGAGAGGCGCATAGGGCTCGACGGCGTCCTTGGCCATGTGGCCCAAATGGATCAGAGCCCCGCGTGCCCTGTTGTACATCGTAATCTCAAAGGTCTTCATCAGCTCCACCTTTTGAAGGTTCCGCTGCGATCGCGTGATTCCTGCCTGGCCGCGGTAATCCAGATCCCTCGCCTTCTTGACCGCGGACAACGCCAAAGATGCCGCTCGCACAGCAAGGATACCGCTGTTGGCCTCCCCGCACCGCAACTGGATTTCTGCTTCTCACAGCTCCGCGTCCTCGCCACTGGCACCAACCCCCGTCGCAGCCCGCTGTCTGTGCTTCATGCGATACGAGGCAGTTGGATCGCTGTCACCTCCGGCTCGTCGACGTCAATTGCGCTGAGCTTCAGCCGGGGTATATCGTGCGCTGGCGTTCCCTGAATTCTTCAGATTGCTATTCAGGGAGTCGCGCAGTTGGGTGATGGTTGCCCAGGTTTCTTGCAGCGGATGCTCGCGTGGCTTTCTAGAAGTGCGATGACCAGGAATCTTTGTCGTATTAGAATGTAACTTCGTAGCTTGAAATCACAAACCACTCACTGCTGACGCTCGATGGTCATTCCATCATGAATCCACGAGCCCTAGCTGTAATATTTAGACTAAATGCCCTGGACCTAGCCAGGGGGATGCGAGCCTAATCCCTGAACACAGCCAGCCCTGCTAGCTTCACATATACACTCTCCCAGCTTGCGGGGGGGAAAAAAATCGGTTTTTTGGGCCTCGGTAGCCCTTTATTTGCCCTGTATTTGCCCCCCTTGATTCTCTTGGGATCCTAGCAAAAAGCGGGTGATGGGTGGATTTCCTTGACCTCGGCTATGCACGCCATATCGGGGACGCTTTATGGTTCTCCGATTTCCCCCGCACTCCTTCATCATCCTGAATCCACCCTTATGCCGACCATCGTGCTATTTTTGGGGTGGGGGGCGTTGGAGCGGCGCATCAAGTGATTTGTCAGCACCTTCCACTCTCTCACTCTGACACTCACATCCTCCCTGCTCAATGTCGCTCACTCAATGCTCTACCATGGTCGCTACCTACGTTGTCATCGCCACCCCGATCCCGCCGCCTCCCGCCCCTCATCACGCTGCCTACCGGTCCCGGCCTGCGCGCATGACTTCGCCGGCCAGCCTCCTCCCTGCTCAACGTCGCTCACTCAATGACTCTAGCGTGGTCGCTAACTAGGTTGTCATCGCCGCCCCGATCCCGCCGCCTCCCGCCCCTCATCACGCCGCCTACCGGTCCCGACCAGTGCGCATGACTTCGCCGGCCAGCCCCCCAAGCGACCGCCGCTTCCTGCGATAGCGTACATAAACAACCTAATCAAGCATGACGAACCCTCATTGTCCCCATAACATCCCACATTATTCTCTGGATCTGGTGCTGGTGTTTTTTCTAGTGCGCGACGTTATGCCCTCTTCCTGCTGTTTTTTCCTACATGTCTTCTCATAGCCTCGGTGTTAATGTTTCCCCCGCCCCCGCCCCTTCCGCCCCTGCCTGCCGTACCTTCCCTACCCGCTGCGATAGCTCAAGATAGCTCCGACCCCGCTACACACCCCATTTTATTTTCTCCATCTATTTCTGTCTCACACCATCATAGTACTTGATTCGTAAACCATAGTTAGATATATTATATATGTCTGATCTTTTTCGTGTTATTCCGACTCGTTGAAATATAACACCACTGTTTCACCATTCCTCTCAATGAATCATACGTCTTTGTATTACAAATACGAAAAGAGACTAAGACACGTAATCAAGTACAGTGGGATATAAGTCTATCAGTATCACGAAAGAAGGCAGACAGACGAGAGGAAACTAAATGTACGGCTTGGTCTTCTTCATGGACTCCGCGAGACCCTCCAACATCCATGAGACATCTTGTACAGCCTGCCCCCAGCGATCCTTTGCTATCTCCGAGTCTCCGACGTGTACTCCCCAGAAGTAAAGACCGGCAACCAGGCTGAGACAGCCATTGGGCCCGGGGTTATCGAGCTCCCCCACTTGTTATCTTTGCTGTAGGTCGCGTCGCCGCCTACCATCCAATGACCATCGCCATCCTGACGCCGCCACTTGGGCTGCAAACCGTCCCACCACCGCTTCCACTGATCAGCGTATTTATCGATGTGCGTGATATCTGGGATCTTAGTCGTTTTCGTCGTACGCCCGCCCTTGATCCATGCGTTGACCGGTTTGGGCCTGTGTTCCGCTGGAAGCACGCCGTACACTTGCTCATCAAAGCCGAACACCGTTTCCAGCTTGACCAGGGCCGCCAGGAGCGACGTGAAGTGGCAGCCGAGTCTTGCTTGCGAAAAAGCGCTACAGAGTCCCGCAGCCACGGAGGTGCATGTGCCGGCAAGACGACATCCACGGCGTGCAAGATCGGCGGGGACGTTTGTAGCCTTGCGGGGGCAGGCTGAGTCGAATCCGCTGTTGGCGTCGCCTGCGTCACGGGCGGGGCTTGAGTTGGCGGCGTCGCCGCGGACTGTGTTATCGGCTGCGGGGTGAACTGTGTGGGCGGGGACTGCACGGGCGGTGGTTGCATGAAGGGCGGGGTCGAGAGGCGCAGGCTGGAGGAGCCACTGCACTGCCACGTTGCCTGGCACTGCCACGCTCAGCGCTGAGGTCGACTGCACGGGCTGGATAGAGGGCAGAGGGTGGAGGAGGGGCGTCGACGTAGACTGCGTGGGCGGTGGCTCCGTGGTGGGCGGGCTCGAGGGCGGAGGCTGGAGGAGGGGCGCCGACATAGACAGCGCGGCGGTCGGCGGGATCGAGAGGAGCTGCCCCGACACAGACCGCGCGGGTGGAGGCTGAGTTGGCATCGAGGGCAGGAGGAGCTGCCCTGACGCAGACCCCGCGGGTGGAGGCTGAGTGTGCGGGGGTTGCGCGGAGGACGTCGCCGATGGCGGCGGCTGAGTGGGTGTGGCCTGAGACTCAGAGCTGGAGCCGCCCGTTGTCGGGGTGGACGACCCCTCCGCCTCCGGATTGAGGCGTCTCGATTTGCGGCAAGGAGCGGGAGTTGCGGCGTCGGGTGCCGAAGCCTCACGTTTGCGCCCCCCCTCTCGATCGTGCTCCCTAATCCAATATCCGCCAGCGTCGATTTTATTTCTTTCCGCAGCGGCTCGAGTAATATTTTGTTGCGCGCTATGTTCCACTTGCGCGCGCTGGGTATATGAGAGACCCGGGGGCGCTCTCGTCTGCACCGTGACCGTCCTCCCGGTGAGTGTTTTGTCGATTATTGCTTGCATGGTGAGATGCATGACATCTATCGGCTCGTCGTCATCGTTGTCGTTGGGGATCGGCGCGGCACCTGCGTCTTGGGCACCTGGTTCGTCTGCAGTGGAGGGTTGGGTGCTAAGTCGGTCTTCAGTCGAGGTCGGAGTCGGAGGCGACTCCGCAGGCGCCTTCTTTGCGGGTGCCTTCTTCGCAGGTACCTTCTTCGCGAGTGCCTTTCTCGCCGGCGCCGTAGCTTTGCTCTTCTTCTTCACCTCGGCCCACTTTCTCTTCTTCTTCGCTGGCGCCTCGGAATCATCTGAATCTCCGTTCGAGTCCGAAGAGGAGGAATCATCCGAATCGCCGTCGTCGTCGTCCTCTGACTCATCTTCCTCCCCTTCTTCGTTATCGATTTGGTACTTGGCGCCCGCCAATACGTCCGCAGCGCCGCCTCTGAGCTGTCCTGCGCCGCTGAGACAGATGAGTCGCAGAATCAAGTGCATGACGCTCCAAAAACTTACTGAAAGCCGTTTGCAAATACTCTTTCATGAGCGCGCTGACTTGGTGGTCCCAACGCTCTCCCGCCCACTGCGGCATGTGCTGTCCGCCGTTCGTCTTATTGCGGCCGTACGAAACGCTATTCGAGTCATCAGTTTCTAGTCCTTGTATAAAGCGCACCGTACTTACTAAACAGTTCTCAGGTCACCCCCATATTTCGGAATCGGACCACCCATGAGCACGACTATGTGAAGGCCGGTGCGTTCGAGAATCCCCTGCAGGATGGGTCCCAGGAAATTCCCGACCTCGTCGATACATCTTCGTTGATTGATTCAGTCTCTCTCGTCAGACGAAGTTTTCATCCAACTCACTTTTGCTTTGCCTCCGGGGATCTTGAGGGGGGTTCTTGAGTCCCTCATCGTAAATTTTCCGCGCCTCCACCGCCTCCTGCCTTGCTCGGTCGCGATATCCGTCTCGTTCCTCCTCCGGAAGCGCTGCAAACATGTCTCGCGCCACCTCAGCACGAAACGGCCCGCTCGGAACACTGCTCGTCTGTAAATTGCTTCCCTCCGAGGTTTGGGCTGCCCAGCGCTCGGCAACCTCAGGTGCGATGTGTGACTTGTACGCCTCCTTCATGAATTGCTGATAGGCCTGGCGAGCCTTGGGCGGGGCCTTGAACCCAGAGAGTTTGGCTAGGAGCACCGCCCAAGGATCCTTGCGTGCATCGAGTTTAGGGCGCAGCTGTTTGCGGAGTAGGTGGGCACGGTACTTTAGCCACCGTCGAATGCGCTGAGAGAGATGTCAGCGTGCGTCACGACCACGTGATCGATGCCACTCCACTCACTGCGTTGAGCATTGCAATCCGCTCTCGTTTCAGCTTCGTCTCTTCTTCGTCCAGCGACTCGACTACCGCCACCGCCTTGGGGTCATATTCAGGTAACGGCAACTCCGGCTCTTTGTGGTCCTCCAGACGCCAATTGATGCGGGCGTGAAATTCGTTGCAGACCGATTGTAGATAGTTGCGCTCATCCCGCCAACAACGCTCCAGAGCATCTGTGTAGAGCTCAATATGCGGTGTCAACACGCTCTCGCGTGCGCCTTCAGCCCAAAGTCGTAGGTTTTTTCGGTTCTCTTTCGGGACACGTTTACGAGCCTTCTTCGCCATATAGTTCCTTATTTCAATGAATCAGCGTCTGGCCCAGACCAAACCATACCCTCGTCTTACCTCAAACTTATGTCCTTGACGATATTCGGAATTTTTGTGATATAAAACGGTGCCCCCCTCAGATATCTAATTACTACTACATTTGGATAACCGCATTTATTTTCTCACCTCCCAGCTACCGCGCCGTCACATCATACCAACATCCGGCCGGCCTGAGTCAGGGCTTATAAAAGGCGAGAGCCAATTCGACTTTACTCCCACCTCTCGTCTTCCTCCCAACACAACCTCAATCTTTCCAAGCCACTTTCTACCATGACCAACTACAGCCACCTCGCTCCCGCAGCTACTCCCGCCGCAGCTGCGGGAGCGGGCGTTCCTTCGTCCGGCATGGCGCGCGGTTGGTGTCATTTTTGGTTTCTTTTGGCTTGGCTGATTTCTCTCGCAGTCAACGACGCTCTCGCTGCATTCAACAACCGCCGTCGATACCTTGACTACCAACTCGACCGTTCTCGTTACCAGCTCCATGTCCGAAAGTACGTAGTTTACATTGGCCCCCTCTCTTTGATTCTAATTCCTCCCTCAGTGGCCAACACCGTCGACGCTGTCAACACCGCTGCGGATGTGGTTCAGCACAAGCAAGCTGATTTGTCTGCAGCGCTCCGCGCGCTTTTCGTCATGCCCGTCTCCCCCCCTGCTGCCGGTATGTCACTCGTTAAATCATACTTTCTGCTCTCCCACCCACTTCGTCGCAGACAACGGCCAAGGCGGGTCCCAAGCTCCCCCGGCGAGCCAGTTCATTCGCATGGCAGGCCCCTGGACGGCGGGCCTTCTCTACGGGGTCATTCCCAACGGGCCTCTCACCGCCGTTGCCGACAACGGCGGTAAATGGTTTGCAATCACCCGCAGCAAATATATCGGTCTCACCCAGAACTCTGCCATTTCGCTCAACGCTGTCACCGGTATCTCCACTGGGTTGAGCGAGAAATTCAGCAACCAGTCCGATGCGCTCAACCACTTCAACGGGGCCTGCGCCACGGCTTCTTTGGCGGTCGTCCAGTGAATCAGTAAATATCTCCCTTTCCTTATCCTTCTCCAATTAATTTCCCTTATTAGTCCAATCCAGCGGCGCCCCGGCCATAATATTAAATGCTTGCGTTTCGTAGCTCCCGGTTTGTCGCGTAGTTTCAATGCATGTGTTCCATTGGTGTCCCAAAAAGTAACTAGAAGAGAACGTAATTGATCTTCTGGCTATCAGATCGAGATCTCTCATCTTCCTCCTTTCGATTGAGATCTGCTTTAGCTTTCGCTTCCTAAACTAAGTATCTCGGCTACAAAGTATCAAGCCATGCAACCTCATCAATCATCTCCCACCGGATATCCCTCTGTGCGCACCAGATTTACTCAGCACATCAAATACAAAATAAATGAATTCTCTCCCCACATTCGTTACACCCAATGCCTCCAATCCCCCGCTCCCTCCGTATGAAGATGACAACGTAGATCTCTCCCAGCTACTCGCAGACCTCCGCATCACAGTTCCCTCGCCTGCCGCAACAGAACCTCCTCCATATCAAACCTCGGTCCCTAGTCCTGCGACACCCACTACGCTATACATATATTCCACGCCCACCCGAACCGGCCTTACCCCATACTGGTGAGCCTGTTCCACATTTATCCGTTCCTCCCTAATTCTTTTTTTAGGGCAGAGGCCGCCGCCGAATCTCAAGGGGTCCCAGGCGGCTCTGCACTCCGCATCACGCCCAAAGGCAAAAAAAAACAGCGGCCGCAGTACCACGGTTATGCCGTTTTCTGTGGTCTCGCAACCGGTACATTTCATGATTGGTACGCATAAATTCTTCATATCGCATAATCTCGGTTTCTAAATTTTTTTTTTTCAGGGAGACTGTCGAACCCTTCGTGAAGAATGTTTCCAACTGCCTCTTCAAAGGGTATCGCACCTTCGCCCATGCCGAAGCAGCCTATGAGTATGCCCGGGCCCGCGGGTGGACTCGCATTCTTTCGTCGACGCCCGCTCCATCCCGTGCCTTGAAAACACCCAGCAACCGACACCCACAACTCCCCACTCCTATCGGGCTCGGCGATGTCGTCGAGAGTATCAATCCTCTTCACGGCGACACGCCAGAGGCCAGTTGGCATGTGGTTTATTGCGGCATTACCCCTGGCGTCTACCAATCCAGGTAGATTTTATTTCTTCCTTCTTATTCAACTTCTCAAATGCTCGCCATAGTCTCGAGTGCAGTCTCAATACCCGGGGATTGAGTTGTGCCTCCTACGATTCATGTACTAGCAAGGAGGACGCGATAGCACGCTTCCAGGACGCAGTTGCCCATGGCCGCGTCAAAGCTCTGTATCACATCTATCATTAGTCCGTTGAATGTCCGTATATAAATTATTTTTTGTGCTCATTTCTACGCAATGAAACTTTACCAGTCAAATAATCGTCCAAGATAAGATGGCAGCCAATCACACAGCCACACATTCCCCTCAGTTTCGCCGATCCTCCCCAACTTAGCTCATAAAGGCGAAAGGTGTATTTTTTTCGTGCCCTGCGAGATGTGTGAGTTCGATGTTGGCGTTGTCTTGGGTGTCATTGCATGGTCACGCGTTACTCCCACACTGATGTCGACCACCAACGCAAGCCTCGAGTCGCCAGCCCCCATTTTGGTTTCGCAGCAACAGCTCCTGTATGTCCAACACTCTA
This sequence comes from Mycena leptocephala, assembly GCA_029378395.1. Lineage (NCBI taxonomy): Eukaryota > Fungi > Basidiomycota > Agaricomycetes > Agaricales > Mycenaceae > Mycena > Mycena leptocephala. The sequence goes on from JARJLF010001779.1 coordinate 52,754, forward strand.
CGTTACACCCCGTGCTCAATACCTGCTATGTACAGACAACTGAAGCGGGAACGGTTACAGGTTAAAACGCGTGAACGCATGGCCGAGTCAGTCCTGATACCTCACCCCCTCCCTCGCCACTTGCTCAAAACTCTGCGGCAGCTTCCGTTGCCGCCTTAAACAGATGCCTCCAGAAGATCAAGAGCCGTTCAAGGCCTGTGCACACAATGCTCGGGCCCGTTACCGTGCAACGTTAGTTAGACCCTGATTGCTTTACCCTCGCCAACCTCCGTCTTTCTTTCACAGGCGGCGGCTTCAAACCCGGGAGCAGCGACGCAGCCAAGAGCCGTATGTGATAATGGTCTCCTCCACTGCCTGCGTGTCTCACAATTCGAAGGGAATATCACCACATAACGCCTCAAGATTACACCTCATGCAATATGACGACGCGTTTGACCGTCAGACGGAAGTCTCCAAAGACGCGCCGAGGTGGAAGAGAATCCGAATCCGTCCCTCAGGCCTGAACGTAGTAGACTCGGCTCTTGTACTTGACTCTTTTGCTTTGCCACTTGCTTTGTTTGTTCTTTTCGAATGAAAAAATGCTTTTAGATTGAGATTTCTACATGGCTACGTGTATTCAAAACCCCGCTTCAAGCTCCTTAGCATACTTTAAATGAAAGAGTTTCCAATCCTTGCGGTCCTTGGTTTCATTCTTGTGCATGCGCTGACATTCCGTCTTGTCGCAGCCGCAGGTCCCAGGTGGTAGATCCGCGTCGGAGTCATCGTCGTTGTCTTCCTCGAAACCGCACTGACGGAGGGTGCAGCAGCGCTTCTGATTCTCCGTCAGCACCTCGCGTGGATTGTATCGAGGTTTACGCGAGACGACGCCTGGCCGGTGATTCGGAACGGCATGAGCCTTGCGTTGGGGTGGGCGTCCTTCGTGGCGCTTCTGCGTTTTAACGAACTGAGGACGCTCTTCCTTTTCATTGAAGGCCTCGACTCCATGGGCGGCAATGTACGACCTAAGCGGTTAGGAGAGTAAACAAGTTGGCGTAATAATTAAATAACGTACTTTGCTCGACGAAGAGTATCCGCTGCCCGAATGCCGTCCCTGTGCCTGTGGAGTCCTGTACTATAGTTGAGAGGCGCAATGGATGACGAAGACGCACTTCTCGCGGTATTTAGCGGCAGAGGCGCGAGCACGCACGCGCATTTCAGAAATATCGCCCTCAGGGGTCGTTTTGTCAAGGTTGGTGGATCGAAGCCTGTCACGGCGTGGGCAATGAGTGAGCTGCATGAGGGCATACGTAGTATGGTATATGTGCGCCACGTACAGTTTCATGCGTTCCCGCGCGGCAAGACGGAGTGAATCCCGATTCCTGTTGTTGGCAGATGAAGGCGCTGGGGGTTTTGAGAGCTCCCCGAGGAACGTACTTGGCGGCGTATCGCCGAAGAGTCTCTTTCCTATTCTTGGCTTTGGTTTCGGCATCGAGCGGAGGTCAGCCGGAAGGCATGGTGGTGCACAAAAGTAACGGTCAGAGAAGAAAGATGCCTACGAGGTATCTGGAAGTGGACAGAATTTGTGTTCTGGCGGCGAGTTCGCGATCGAAATACACACTTAATTTCTCCACGAGCACCTCAACTTCCAAAATTCTACCAAATATTCATGCGACCTCGCATGAATGTCGCGTCGCTTGAGAACATTTTCTGGAATATTTGAGGGGCAAAGGAATTAACTGTACAATATTCTTTCCAGCCGAAAAAACTCAAATCTCTAAATCGTCGCTATATTCCTCCAAAACCCCATTCCCAAAATTTCAAGTCAAGCGGCAGCCTCTATGTAGTGTTTCTGAGAAGTCGACCATGAAAGTGAGTTCGCGATATCAATATCAAATTAGCCGTGGCAAGTCTGAAGACGGACTTCTTCCACGAATTCCTCATGAGCTGGTCTTATGTCTGGACAACAAAGGGTGCAATGGCAATGTAATCGTATTTAAATGTAGACGCGTTACACAGTATGTATGCGAACGAATACATCAGCGAAAATCGACATGCGGTATAACACTTTAGCTGTAACAATTAGGGAGAGTCGGGTAAACGATGCGACGACGGGGGAGCTTGGGGAAACGGAGGCCATCCCAACTATAGCTAACGATACTCGGGTTGACCCAGTCTGGGTGATCCCAGGCGATGGCAAGCTCTCTGTCCGGATTCTGGCGCGGTGCGGCCGTGATTAGGGCGCTGCAAGTAGGGCACTCCAATTTTGTTCGAGCCATCGGCGAATGCATATGTAACAATGCTCATGACCGCACTTAGACCTAGACCGAGGTTTTAGTCAGGGAAAGCGATACGAACACGGCACTTACACGACGGGGTGAGACTTGATATGATGGCAGAGGCCACATTCGTGGTCGGGGTGATCGGTAGTTTCGTCGGCCGGACGTGCTTCCGTCAAGTAGAGGTCGCTTTCCTTGAGGGGGTCTCGCGCGGCGTACGGAACCCCGCAAGCTGCCTGACTCTGGTCCGTGCCGACGATACTGGGGGGGCTGAGCGCGAGCTCGAAGGGTGGTTGAGCCCGTTGAGAGTCGTCGCACTGCGCCTGAAGACTGGGCGCGCGTTCGAGACTGGCGCTAGAGGCCGTTGGTAAGGGGGAGCATTGGCTGCATCACGAGCGGCGCGTGACGCAGGGTATGGTCTTTGCACAATGCTGGACGGGGGAATACCATAGATGAGAAGGGAACCTATATGAGAAGTCAGGTCAGCGGGTACGATGCGATATGGACGCAAGACAATATGCACCAGAGGGCGATCTGATGGGCCAGGAGGGAACCCGCCCTAGACATCGTCAGTCCACAGTCCGTAATGAGGATGGACAAAGGGCTTACTGAGACTGCGCACAAAGCGCCCATTCTCGTCAACAAGATATGGATTTTGCTGTGAATTGGGTGGAGTATTCTCGTCAACGATGTGAGGGTTTTGATTGGGCGGGGTAACAGATGGGCCTTGCGCGACATTGCGGTTGGCACCGCCGCTGCGGAGCGGCGTATCCATTGAAGCCGAATCTGCATAAGGTTACAAGGTTATAAGGTGGGGAGGAGAAAAGAGAGGGAAGGCGGACGTACATCAGAGTAACGTATTGAGGTTTTTTTCTGGGCGGATGATGGGGTTTGGACGAAAAGAAAGAGGTGACGGGCCTCTTATAGCCCAGGCAGGCAGCAGTCGGTCACATCTGATTGTAGACCAACGCAGGCGACGCGGGCCAACGCCGGTGGATGAGCAAGGTGAGAGCTGGTGAGAGAGAGAGCTGCAGACACAGCCACATCCATTGCCTTAATTGGAAGTGATTTACATAAACGTGATCTAGTGTTAACTCAGGTACCATTCGTTCTCCTGCTGCGTGTCGAACTCCGCGAGCGTCCCGTAAAGTCCAGCTCCCATCGTCGCCTGACTGGTCGCATCTGGCTCTGGCTGAATAACCTCAAAATCGGAGGAGAAGTCGTTAGCCACATATTCGCACAACTCGTTCTCGCACGTCTGCGTCAAAATCATCTGGTACCCGGGAGATTCGACGGCCGTGAACAATAGGGCAGCCACTTGGGCATCAAAAATGTTGCGCCGACAGGGAAATTGATAACCTTCTTCTCAGTCCACAAGATAAGTTCTCCCTCCATCGGGTCGTAATTTCCGAGAGATGTCAGAGCAGACAGGCTCGGGATGTAAGCCGACCTCTCCCTGCGAATGTGGCCACCGGTCGAAAACTGGTACTCGACCCGTGAAAATGCGGTTGGCTGCGGGGGCTTGCCCGTTTGGGGGAAATGGAACGGCAAGTGTAAACGGGGGTCGTGGGCAAGGAGAGTGTCGATCATGGTGTTTGCAGTGGTCCAGGCTCGGGGCGCAACCTTCTGTAACATAGCTGTCGTTTACGCGTAAGTTCTCCGTTATTATTCAAAACCCTCTATACTGACCGTTCTGAAAGGAGGTGATGGCTTGAATGTCCGGGGAGTATCGCAACGTGGCCAGGGCGACATGCTCGGCCGATATTGTGCGGTTTTCAAAAATATTTTGAGGGCGCTAACATGCTAGCTATCAGTATGACGAAGCCAGGACTGAATGCGATAACTGACTGTACCGGCTGGGCCCTGCACTGGAGTCCGGCAGCAATGGAATTGAAATGGGAACTGGAATCAGAGCGTCGAAGGTAATCGTTCGCCTTTAGCATATCCTGGCCGGCCCTGATGATAGACCGTTCCCAGAGAAGCGCTTCCTTTGGGCTGCCAATATACATGGCCCAATACGGTCTCGAACGTCGACAAGCGGCCCGGTTGGCTGTATATCAAGTGTAAGTCGTCGTGATTGGTGGCGCAAACGAGCGTACTTACTCATACCACTTAATAAAGTCGAAATCCAAGGCCCTGAGGTGAGCGCGAGTGAACGTGTCTGGGAATGGAGTGATGTCCAGATCCACCGACGGCAGCGGGGCAGGTCTTGGACGCAGAATCGGTTGGTGTAGCTCCGCAGTAGAAGGCTCAGCAAGTGGGATTTCGAGGTCCTCCGGTCAAGCGCAGCGGGCGAGTCAAGCTCCGTCGGCATGTAATCGGAGTCTTCTGAGTCCGTATCCGAGTCAGATGGGGGCCAGCTGGATGAGCAAGGGGATGAGGATGAATCCGAAGAGCCGTCCTCGTCGTCTTCGGCACTGACGTCGCCGCCGTCGCTGTCGGTATCCCAAAGGGCCATCGCGGTCACATTTCGAGCACGGCGGGCAATCCTATACTCATCTATCATCGCATCAGCAATGTCGAGGTCCAGCTCGCGGATTCTCCCTCGTCGGGACAAGGTGAATTCGCTCCAAGGAGGAGCAAAGGTCATTTTTTTGGGAAGAGGTGTAAGAGTATTGCCTTCGCCTCAAGTGGTCGGCGTCTAATATATTTCCGCTGTGCAGATTAAAGCCGTATAACGCGTGCTAGTCTAAACGTAGGAAGGCAACATCAGGCATATGCGGAATTGCGACTTTACATTTCGGAAAGCGGTCTCACTTCGGGTTCCCGAGTGATCGGTAAGATATTGATACATCGGAATCATTTACCAGGATGACGAGCGGCATCAGGCGTTAAGACTTTTCACAAGTTTTCTAAGTCTGTCTTCCTCCAGCCAACATGTCGAGTAATAATATGTGTGAGTGCACATACACGCTACCTAAAACTATTTCTTAACTGGTCTCTGGGTCGCAGGTCGCGCACTTGTATTATTCATGCCAGTATGGCCGCCTCGGGGAATCCTTTCACGCCCAACTCCATTGGTCCTGCCCCCCTGATTTCGGATGCCGAGTCGGACGACAAAGTTCCTGACTTGATTTCAGAAGAAGAATTCAACCAGTTGACCATGTGAGTGACTCCACGCCATCGGCAACCGCCTTCTAAGCTTGGCTTTATTTTAAAAAAGGACCTCCAGTTCCGCCCCGCCCTTGGCCATCGACGCGACTTACAAGCTGAAGCCGCGGAGTGCTGAATGCAAGGCTGATTTACAACGTGGAGAGCTACTCTGTTTGGACGAGGTCCTCCTACTCATCAGGGCCGACGTTGATTGGAGTGCGGTTGTTCAACACAGCTGCCGGGAGGTGTGCCAGTGCCGGTGTCATACCGTACGTCGTCGGCCGATAAGTTGGTTCTAATCTAATGGTGTTAACATTCGATTTATAGGACGTTCGGGCGAAATTGTAAGCGTTGGTGAAACCAGGGGTACTTGATAGCCATATATTTTCTCATTCTCGCGAATTCATCTATATGTCGTGATACAAATCTTTGGGCAACACGGGTCTGCAATGGAAAACCAGCAAGGACTTTGGAGTCCTGTCTAGTCCTGTGCACACGACGCGCAAGAACAAGAAATAAGTAAGTAATAACCGTGTCATCTCAATGAGAAATTGAGAAGCAGAAGCTTGAGAACTTGAGAAGCAGAACCATGTGCTGATGTAGTGAAGCAGATGCAAGCTACAGACCCCAAAAGGGCAGGCGTATGGAGGAGTTCCTACTGATGACGAGAGGTTGACTGATCACACAAGTCCCAGGTGGAACGACCGCGTCAGACCGCATCGCCGTCGGCATGTAGAATAAATGATATGATTAGTGTCATGGCCTAAAAAGGCAGGCACAAAGAGGAGTTCCTACCGATGACGAGAGACCAGTTACCATCAGAAACGATGGTGGCGCAGAAGGTCCTGAATAGGATGGTAAGACACAATATTTGAAAGGGCCCGTCCCCAATGAAAAATAAACAAAGATACCCGCTGGTGGTGTGTACAAAAAGATGTCCCAACAGAGCAGCCACACGGAGGAGTTCCTACGAGAGGGCCGAAGGATCGCACGCAGTACATCAATCAGCTGCGTTCCCGGCTCATCAAAGTGCCCAAAAAGAGCGGACACACGAGGAGTGCCTACCGACCAGATAGATGTTTATCATGTTCGGAATTCTTTTTTTGATACCGGCTAAATTTAACACATCGCAGATCATCACGCGCTCAAACGATATCTGAAATTTCAAGAGAAATGGTCCCGTGGGAAGAAAGAGGGAAAGAGTCCTATCTGTTTCCGCGGAAGCAAACCGACCTTCAAAGGGAAGCCCCCCCTTTTTTTTAATAAAAAAAAGAAAAAGAAAATCGGCCGGGGACCTGTCCTCCAAATGAGACCGTTCATCAGAGATGTACAGAAGACCCAGTACCCGACGCCCGGCTGGCGGCCAGAATCAAACTGAAAAGAGAAGGACTTACGGGAGTTCCTACTATTGATGACGAGACCGATGGTTCGTACCGGTTGTCAGGTTATCAGGTACATGATGGCATACATCAATCAGATCCAGCTTAGCATCGAAATTAAATCTTGCGAAAACACTGCGGTAACAGAAGAACGACGTTTCTATTATTTCTCCAGTATGGAAGCCTTGAACATTGAACGCGGACTTGGACAAAAGAGAGGAAGGGCAGGGAAGGGCGCGCGCGCCCGCGTCAGGGCGACCAAGCGATCTTTGATGTACCAAAGAAGCTCACTATTAGGCGAGGCAGAATCAGACGCCCGGCGCTATGCCCGAAAGTAGAGGGAACTTACAGGAGTGCCTACCAATCAATGACGAGATCGTCGGGTAGGATTGATCTAGGTTTGAATCTGATTCGCGAAGTTAAGCAAAAAAAGAAAAAAAAGGGGGAGGGAGAAGGGATGGAAAATGTATCGCAGGCAGCCTCTGTCCTACAGAGTACTTACAGTATTGGAATTCACCCGACTGAGTTAGCAAGGATTAGGAGTGGGAGGCCGAGGCTGGCTGGTTGGGGATGTCTGTCAAAGATGCGATGTTAGCATGGAAATGTGGGAACGGAAGAATTACTTAGTGGGCGGTCGTTGCCCGACCGTGGAAACAGTCGTGTCTCAGTCTGTAAATGGGGTCGAATCAGATGGTCAAGCGGGAAGCGATTTTTTTGAAAAATAAAGTTCCTTTGAGACACCAAGGGGGTGCAATATTAAGTGGATGAGACAAGACAAATATAGCTAATTCGTATACCTTTGGGAAGGGTATCTCCAGCTGCAGGCCCGCCTTATCCACGAATGCCTTTTCACGACGACAGTGGCTACGGGGCATCCGACTGCGAAGAAAGCGACAACGAAGAACGTGCGCCGATGATCAGCCAAATCGACGCAGTGGAGGACCTCGCTCACTGTGATATGTGCCGCACTGTTCTCGGACCCCGGGCAGATGCCGACAGCAGGGCTTTCTGCTGCTTTAACTGCGAGCTCAGTGTGCAGTGTGAAACCTGCTGCTCGCAGACGCACCTTTGCTCCACTGCTCACACACTCCAAGTAAGTACACGTGTTATCGTCTTTAACTTGTTTTGTGACCCTGGAGAAGGAGTGGGACAACGTAGCTCGCGAATGGGGAGCGAGCATGGATATATGCGAGTTCATGCCCGGGCTGGCGAAGCTTTGTGGGGTGTGCGAGATGGAACTGGGGGGCCGAGATGCGATGTTGCAGCACGGCACAATTATGTGCGGCGACTGTGGTCCGAAATTAATGTGTAAGCGTTGCTGCTTGACGGAGCACAAAACGAAACCTTTACATCGACTGAGAGTGAGTTTTCGTGTTTAGGATGGTTGCTGAATGGATTGACGTCTTCGTTCAGGTTTGGGAGCGAGGGTGGCAGCCAACGACTTTGGCTCAAGAGGGTCTCATCATAAATTTGGGACACGGGGGTTTGCCTTGCTTGTGGCCCATTAACCCGCCGATCGCCATGACCGTCATCGGTAAATCGACCGTTCAGACAGTCAACGTAAAGATGTGCGGGTGCGGCATTTTCGAGCCTGGTGCAGCGGGGGACTGGGCGCAGATAAAGGCGATTGGTTGGTATCGGGCGGGGTTGATTCATCCAAGGGTTTGCACGACGTTCAGGGTGCTGAGTCGTGAGTATGAGACGGAGTACGAGCTGGGCAGCGGGGGACTAGCAGAGATCACAGCAACTGGTTAGCATCGGGTGGGGTTGAGTCATCCAGGATTTTGCGCGACGTTCCGGCTGCTGAGTGGCGGGTATACTAGTAAAGCGGAGTACGAGCCGTAGCGACTGTACATAAAGTGAACTTTGGTTTGTGCACGTGAGCGTGTTTGTTATGTAAGCTGTCGCGGTCACACTCCGTTACACTGTATTTGTTCGCCATCCTCGATTTGCGTTACCCCCTAGTTCAACTGGAATCATCCACCCGAGGCCCATGTGGCCTCGGGTGATGGATTCCGTATTTATGATTGCGCTTTCCTTCCTTTCTGCTCCCCAAGACTTGTTTTCCTTGGTCAACTATGGATGCACCAACACTTTCTTTTCGAGGCTGCCACTTTGTCGATACAAGGGTCGGAATGGATGGCGAAGGTCCCGACGACTCGACTCGCACAGGAGATCGTGGGATATTCATTTCCGACGACGGTGAGAGGCGGTCAGAAACCTTGAGAAATGTCATTTACAAAAAACGTCGCATTCGCCTTCGTCCCGACCGCTTGAACGACTCACTAGCCCAATGGATCCCCGTTTTCGATGACGCTGAGCTGAGCGAGGATCTACGCGCTACCTTGGACTCCATTTCTTCTGGTTCAGACACGCCGGGGTCTGGTAAGCGAAAGACTTACGACAGTTCGGTGAGTAACATTTATTTGGTTGGGCTGTGCCTTGGCTGACTATTCACAGGATAACCCTATCGCGGAATTTGCGTCAGTTCAGCAAGACTTCCTTTACGAAATGATACGCTTGCTGGGCTCGCAGATTCGATGGAAAATCCGGAGTGCGGGTTGTGCCGAGCTAAGCTGGATGCTCAGGGTCCCGAAGTCGTCGCTGGCGGTGGACCAGACGTCGAGGCTCCCGCCACCCCCAGTCGGCGCATTTTCCGCTGCAGCGATTGCGGGGAGTTCTTGCAATGCAAGGACTGTTGTCTCGCTCGGCATTCAATGATGCCGCTGCATTTTCTTAAGGTATGTTTGGATTTATTTTGTGGGAAGTGCCGTTACTGACTGCAAGCCAGGAATGGTCGGGGAAATTCTGGGTTGACCGGAAACTCAGCGAATTAGGGCTGGTCTATCAGTTGGGTCACCAAGGCGCGCCGTGTGTAGTGCCGCAGGCCGCAGTTCGTTCGATCATGGTTATTGACACCACCGGCGTCCATCAGATTCAGTACAGGCGTGCGGATGCGACCGCTCGGACACCTCAAATCCTGTGCAGGAGCTCCTTCGTAATGCGTGGTTCCCAGCGACGGCGACGGACCCCGACACATGCGCAACCTTCAAGTGTTTGGAGACCTTTCGATATCTCAATGTCGTGGCCAATGTCAATGCAAACGATTTCGTGATGACGCTGGAGCGCTTGACGAGCGGGGGT